>ML789646.1:128492-142845 GCA_009831015.1 Picea engelmannii
CGAAATCTCATCTTAGCCATAGATCTGTGCGCCAACGACTCGGCCGTAGATCTTTGTGCAAACTTTAATCTCCAGGCGTGATTTAATATATGCATAAGAAATTAGGATTAGTGTTTTTTGTGAGTTTTGTGCACTGATTCCCTTGCTTTTGTCACCATGGGGTTAGGAAAGCACCTAAAACATCAAAATCATACATTTTCTTTGAACACCATTCAAAATTTATTGAAAGAAAAGTTTGCTAGCCTATGTCCTATCCTACCTACCACACCTTTAGCTGAGATTAAACTGTTGGACTAAGAGATTACTCTACCCTAGGGTTATTTGACCAAGATTAGACAGTTTGATCAAATTTATTCACTAGATAACCTATCTACTTGGCTAAGATTAAACAATTTAGCCAAGCTTATTCACTAATCCTATCAACATCAATTCAAAAGGACCTGACCATGTTTAAACAATATGGATCAAGTCAGTGTTATTGCATGGGGTTTTGTTCATTTTTTCTTCTATGCCCTCTTTATTCTTTTTCTTTCTTTTCTTTTCTTTTTCTTTTGAAAATAATTTGCATGAATGAAATATTATTTGCAAGATAACAAACATCAATAGTGAAAATTTTCCAGTCACCAAATGATCCTATAAATTGTAGGGTTATGACAGTTGGCAAGAGTTAAAAACCAATATTGAAACCTTTGAGATGCTTCACCCAGGGATTCCTGAGAAAGTAGTAAAAGGCGTCTCAGTAAGAAAAGGGAACCCATAAAGATAAACAAACACTCAAGGTACTAGTTGGTGGATAAGAGGTCTTATCACGAGTTGACCTATTATGACCATGGGCATGTAGCGGTATGAAACTACCACCTATTTGGTCACCAAACCAGCGTAGTGGCTCTTGGTGGCGTAGCCAAGAGAAAGGGGGTCTCATCATGATCCAGCCTTCTCATCTCCATGAAATGTTTGTGGATAACGTTGTCACCTCTGGTCACCAAGCCATGACAATGTCCCTCAACTCTTCCCTTGAAGTGCAAAAGCAAAAGATCAAAAGATAATAAAGCTAAGAGTAAAAGGAAGTAAGTGGGATAGGAAACAATGGCATCTATGACAAGGTGCAACTCGCCCTCTACAAAGGCACCCACAAGTAAGAATTACATTTCTCTGTTATCACTGCACCCCATGCACAAACATTTTCCCCATGCCACCTCATACACTTACATGACCTGGATTGGATCCCACCGGGGAAACACCCCAAACTTAAGGGGGATTATCCTAATAGGACACCCTGAGACCTTCTCCAAACCTGACTTGTCAAGTTGCATAATGTCTTTGAGCATTTGTATGGGTAAAGGAGGGTTTGATGCACATGTTTGGGTAATTTAATTATTGGATGTGATTTACATGTTATGATCCCCGTGAATTATGAACCCTTCGAGGGCATACTTGTTGTTGTTGTAGGACCTCGCACGGTGGACAGGTACACATGAGGGAATGATTAGCTCGGACCTTCATGGGGTTGAATTCCCATAGATGGATGATGTAACCCTAACAAGGGGCAAGAAGATATTAGAGATTTGCACTAGGAAGAAATAAGGATGTCACCTTTGGGGGCTCCCTAGAAGACCTAGACCTAGGGGGATCTTTCTCTTCCACATAGATGTTAGCCCTAGAAGGCCCATGACATCATCATCATGACCCTGGATATTATCGAGAGCTAGGGTTTCTGTTTTGGAGGCATTTATGAACCTAGTGGCACGTGTAGGCTTCATCTGGGGCCTTTGGAGGCCAAGAGCCCTACCTTTTAGGCCCAACATTCCACCTAAGGGACTCAACGTCACCCTACAAGGGAATGATGTTACCCTTGGAAGTGTTTTTAGATGATAATTAATTTTATTTATGTCTAAATTGAATTTATTTGTAAATTGGGCAGGTCGGCCTTTATTTGACCTAAAATTAATTAAAGGTCACCAGTTTTTTATAAATAAACATAAAGTACATTCATTTTTACATCATAACTCCTCACACAAGAGGAAGTGGTCTGAAATTTGCGCCCTATTTGGGAGTTCTTAGCTAAAATAGCGAGACACACTTGTCTTGGAGGCTAAATTTTGCAACTTGGATAATTTCTTGGTGAAGTTACTTGGCAATCTAGGGTTTTATTGTTTGATTATTCTTGGTGAAGTAAGTAAATATACAATTGTCATTTCATTTTGAATGGTTATGGTATATTTTCTTATTCATGTTAAATATTATGAAATTGTTTGCTTGACAAACCCTAGGAGTAAAGGACTTAAGGTACTACTTCTTTGCTCTTCATTTGCTAGACTTTACTAAAGTGATTTGACCTAAACAAACTTCTAAAGCCCTAAAATGCTAGCACTTTAGAAACCATTGTCTTGTTGTTGTTGCTTTGAATATCTTTCAATAGTCTAAGGAGGAGGAAAGCGCCAGGGCCTAGAAGTGCCTACTCTTTAGTAGCTCACCTTCCCATAGTTTAGATTTTAGAAGACTTAAGGTGCTAACTCTTCTAAGATCCATTCTTCACTTAGTCAAATATAATCATTGTTGTTACTACTTCCAAGTGAAATCCGCCACCTATTGACCCCATTACCCCATAAAGGCACTTGTCCACTTGCTTTAGTTAATGATTGATCAAACAAACACACAAACTATCTTCCTTGAAGCTCTTGTTAACTTCTACTAACTCTAAACTAGAATAATTCACTAGTTAACTTGTTGTTGTTGCAAATCACTACCACAACCATACTAATCTATAATAATTTGCTGCATACACCTACATAAATCACATTTAAGTCACTCAGAAATTGCTTGTGATAATTGCTAAACATTCTACTTGATAAATGCTAAGTTTCCATGGTATTTTCTTGCAATTCTGAGCATTAATACTTGTTTTTGTTACAAAATATTGCTACAGCCATCTAACTGCAACAAATTTTCTGCAAAACTGACATTTAATGCTAGCTAGAGACTACAAAAAACGCTTGTGACAATTGATTATCATTTTGCTGAGTTAAAGCTACTTTTTCATTGTCTTTTCAAACAATTATAAGGCATATTTCTTGCAGCTGTTATAAAATACTTATTGTTTTTGCAAACTTTCATATCGCTGCAATTTTATATCAACCAGCTTAAATTTCAAAGGTTTATTGTCTAATTGAAACAATAACATCATTTTGTACTTGAAAACTGCCATACTTTTGCTTTGTTGTCTTGTTCTGGGAACATACACTTCATCTTTACTTTTGCTTCATCTCTTAAAGACATAACAAACCTTTGACTTGAGTGACCAGTGAGAGAGGGGTATTCTTGCATCCTTGTCTTGGTCTCTTCATCCCTTTAGGTCACTAGGGACATCCTTCTTCAGGTAATCTCGATATACTCCTAAATAGAAAGGGGTTTCCTATTAAGGTGACAGTGATAGGTCACCCCCTTGTTACACCAATATTTCCTCACTTGCCTTGGGCTTTGGGAAAGGACAAATTGTGTGATAACATTTTTGGCATTGTTGCCGGGGAACATCAAGTCAATTTTCCTTGAACGAAACTTTTTTGGTAAGCCTTTATCTAAAGCCTTTACTTCACAAAGCTTACCAGGTGACTCCACTGAGGGTGATTCCCTCTTTTCCCTTTTATGATCCCTATAAGGATTATCTGGCGACTCCACTAATGAAAAAGCCGATCATGGCTTATCAATGGGACCCAAGTAATTTTAAACCCTAAGATATGAGTGAAATTTTGGGTTACCCTCAAAAAATACCTTTGAGGTATGAAAATTGGCTCCCTAGATTCACTGGTAATGATGGGGTTAGGGCCGAAGATCACATGGATAATTTTTGGGCTTTCTTTCAACTCCACCCTATTAGTGATCATGCTGAATATTTGGAAATGAAGCTTTTCTTTACCACTCTTCATGGCAATGCTAGGAAATGGTATGGTGATCTTCTTGATGCTAGCATCACATCTATGGACCAACTAGAAAAAACCTTTATCGAGAAATGGGGTATTAAATTAGAAGATATCCACATGCTAATAAAAAGACTCGAGTACATGAAACAAACTAGGAATGAGACTATCAAGGAATTCCATACTAGGTTCAAGAATTTGCTACAACAAATTACTAGAAGCCATCATGTCGAAGACAAGTACCTCACTTACCTCTATACCAATGCACTGTTAGTGAAATTAGGGTTTCTCCTCAATAAAAAGGGGCCAAGAACAATCCAAGAAGATTATCCCATGGCTATACAAATCGAGGAAAATATATCCTTGTTCAAGGGAGAACACCTCTTTACTCCATAAATCAAAGTTGATGAGCCCAAAGATACTCCATATACTCTTAGTCTAGAGAGATTAGTTTCCCTTGAGATGTTTGTTAGTAAATTCCAGGAAAGAAGGGAGCAAGACATCGATCAACAAGAGGTTGAGGAGAAGGATCTTGATGAAGGTTACCAATCCCATGGAGAAGAAAATGAATTCACTCATGCTTCTAGCAAGGATAACGAGGACCTGGTTGAAGAGCAAGAGCCTGAAGATATTAAACGTGATGATGAAGTATTAATGTGTGCTCCTCCCTCTGATGAAACCATCCCAAATCCAAGAAGAAGAGGATGAGGTTAGTCACTTTCCTTTTTAGGTTTTCGATGATACCTTATTCTATGATTCAGAAGGTGAATAAGAAAGGGAATTCTTGGACGAGCTAGACCCTCCATATTATGAAGCTGAAGATGTAGGCACAAGTCATAAGGACAAGGCACTGATGCTTACTCTTCCATTTGATGAAGTCATCCAAGTCTTCGATGCTCCTGCATAGGAAGAAATGAATGCAGTAAGTTGTTTCCCTTTCCAAGATTTTGAAGATGCTTTGTTTTGTGATTTGGAAAGTGAAGAAGTGTTAGAGGATCCCTTGGGTGTTTTAAGCCCTTGGTGTTATGATAAAGGTAATGACATGATTGATAATATTGATGAGTTCATACATGTCGAGAAACATAAATGGGATGTGATTGGATATGATGGGGACCCTATTTACGACATTGAGGATCATTTCCAAAAGTTTCCTTTACATCTATCATATCAGGTTACTAATAATTATGAAATATGGCAACAAGGAGATGATATAATTACACACATTTTCCAAACACCCAAGGGTGACCTAGTTTTATGATCTCCTGATAATTTTTGGTCTTACCTTGAGTATTTTGATGAGTATTCCTCTGAGAACTTGGATTTATTCTATGAGGAATATTATCAACCACCATTGTGCTCAAATCTTGATAAAGGTGAGGACATTGCTTGCCTAAAGCAGGGTACTTTTCACAAGGTTTTCCATCTCCCTTCGACTACTTTACCCCGTCGTGTCACTAAGGGTGTGGTTGGGAAACATGTCACTTGTCCCAAGTTTTCTCTAGGGCAGAGTCTTCTTTTAGAATTCAAGGGTAGGTTGAATACCTTAAGAATAAGTTTTTTTTATCTTAGTCTTTCAGCTTTCCCTAAAAAAATTGCCAGTCATCCTCTAGGTTCTTGCTAGTCCTTTCCAAGACCTCAAAATGTGATGACACCCAAGGTAGCCAACCTTTAGACTCTTTGAGTCAATCTTTTGAGCCTTTGATTTTTCACGATCCCTTTTTGAGATGGATTGAGCACTTTCCTAGAAGTGTGACTTGGCACAATTTTGTCCCTCTCTCCCGCCTCCATGGGCTAGACTTTATGATTTCCAATGATGTGATACATGTTCTAACTCATGTTATTTTTGTGCCTGACCTGTCATTGTTTTGGTTTATGATGAAGCACGGAGGCAAGTATTATGAGATATTTCTAGGATGGTTTCACTGGTTATTTGACTACACCTAGCATTCAACCAACAGGTAAGTAGAGGTATGTAGGCATTTGCATCCATTGTATATACCATATGCATATCATGTTATCATAGTTGTAGTTACATTTTACATATTATTTTGTCTCACTTGTATATATGTATGCTCATGATTATATGTTAGATTAGAGATGCTCTTTTTACTATTATATCATATAATAACAAGGGGTGATATCACCACCCTAAGGATTACTAATACATTTTTGTTGAGATTTAGCAGGCACATGTCATTCCAGAGATGTTGAGGTTCTCACGCACTCTACGATGAGCACATGTCTCCGAGTTGGAGCCAAATGTTATCCCCTACCCTAGGGATAACTAAGGAGATCATTTCTCGAGGTCCATAGGTCCTAGATATGGAGTACCGAGAGCCAGATGACTTGAGCATAGCCCCGAAGGGCCCCTCTTTCCTTCAGTGCAACCTATTTATTAGCAACAACAATATCCATCCCACCAGCCTGATCTTGAAGTAGCAGTAAGTCTTGCTGCATGAGGTAATGATTATGGGTATCATGGTATGTGTCACTCTAATTCTTGAAGCACTTGAATATGTTGCATTGAATTCTCCTTCATTTCATAACGTTTACTTCGAAATTATGCTCTTTGACTTGTTCATACCTAGAAGGGTGACATGGTTCCCTAGTAAGTTGATCTCCCTTTAGGATGGGTTGCCACTAGGTGGGACTATGAAAGGTCGTCATCTGTTCCCTCCATACTTAACACTTTCCATATTTATTCCTCTCATCTCCCACTACCTTTGTTCAGGCATTGGGATTGGACACACTAGGAAGGTTTGTACCTTGCCTTGTGGGAAGAAGAGGCTAAAGGCCCAGAGGATAAAAGTAGTTGGCAAGACTTAAAATCCAATATTGAAACCTTTGAGATGATTCGCCCTGGGATTCTTGAGAAAGCAGTAAAAAAATTCTCCGTAAGAAAAGGAAACCCATAAAGATAAATAAACACTCAAGGTACTATTTGGTGGATAGGAGGTCTCATCACGAGTTGGCCTGTTATGACTATGGGCATGTAGTGGTATGACACTACCACCTATCTGGTCACCAAACCAAGGTAGTAGCTCTTCGTGGCATATCTAAGAGAAATGGGGTCTCATCACGAGCCAACATTCTCATCTCTATGAAATGTTTGTGGATAATGTTGTCAACTCTGGTCACCAAGCCAGGACATTGTCCCTCAACTCTTCCCTTGAAGAACAAAAGAAAAATATCAAAAGATAATAAAGCTAAGAGTAAAAGGTAGTAAGTGGGATAGGAAACAATGACATCTATGACAAGATGCAACTCGCCCTCTACAAAGGCACCCACAACTAAGACTTACATTTCCATGTTATCACTGCACCCCATACCTAAACATTTACCCCATGCCACCTCATACACTTACATGACCTAGATTGGCTCCCACCTGGGAAACACCCCAAACTTAAGGAGGATTAGCCCAATAGGACAACCTGAGACCTTCTCCAAACCTAATTTGTCAAATTTCATAACGTCTTTGACCATTTGTCTGGGTAAAGGGGGGTTTGATGCACATCTTTGGGTAATACAATTATTGGATGTAATTTACATGTTATGATCCATGTGAATTATGAACCCCTGGAGGGCGTACTTGTTATTGTTGCAGGACCTCGCCTAGTGGACAAGTACACATGAGGGAATGATTAACTCAGACCTTCATGGGGTGAAATCCCAGAGATGGATGTTGTAACCCCAGTCAGGGGCAAGAAGACATTAGATATTTGCACCAAGAAGAAAGAAGGACGTCACCTTTGGGGGCACCCTAAAATACCTAGACCCAGGAGGATATTTCTCTTCCACATAGACGTTGGCCCTATAAGGCCCATGACATCATCATCATGACCCTGGACATTATCCAGAGCTAGGGTTTATGTTTTGGAGGCATTTATGAGCCTAGTGGCATGTGTAGGCTTCATCCGGGGCCTTTGGAGGCCAAGCAGCCTACCTTTTAGGCCCAATGTTCCACCTAAGGGCCTCAACATCACCCTAGAAGGGCATGGTGTCACCCTTGGAAGTGTTTTTAGATGCTAATTAATTTTATTTATGTCTAAATTGAATTTATTTGTAAATTGGGCATGTCGACCTTTATTTGACCTAAAATTAATTAAAGGTCACTAGTTTTGTATAAATAAACATAAAGTACATTCATTTTTACATCATAAATCCTCACACAAGAGGAAGTGGTCTGAAATTTGCGCTCTATTTTGGAGTTCTTGGCTGAAATAGTGATGCGCACTTGTCTTGGAAGCTAAATTTTGCAACTTGGATCATTTCTTGGTGAAGTTACTTGGCAATCTAGGGTTTTATTGCTTGATTATTCTTGGTGAAGTAAGTAAATCTGAAATTGTCATTTAATTTTGAATGGTTATGGTATATGTTCTTATTCATGTTAAAGATTATGAAATTTCTTGCTTGACAAATCCTAGGAGTAAAGGACTTAAGGTACTACTTATTTGCTCTTCATTCGCTAGACTTTACTAAAGTGATTTGACCTAGACAAACATCTAAAGCCCTAAAATGCTAGCAATTTATAAACCATTGTCTTGTTGTTGTTTCTTTGAATATATTTCAATAGTCTAAGAAGGAGGAAGGTGCTAGGGCCTAGAAGTGCCTACTCTCTAGTTGCTCACCTCTCTAAAGTTTAGATTCTAGAAGACTTAAGGTGCTAACTCTTCTAATATCCATTCTTCACTTAGACAAATATAATCATTGCTGTTACTACTTCCAAGTGAAATCCGCCACCTATTGAATCTATTACCCCATAAAGGCACTTGTCCACTTGATTTAGAGAATGATTGATCAAATAAAGACTCAAACTCTCTTGTTTGAAGCTCTTGCTAACTTCTACTAACTCTAAACTAGACTAATTCACTAGTTAACTTGCTGTTGTTGCAAATCACTGCTACAACCATACTAATCTATACTAATTTGTTGCATACACTTACATAACTCACATTTAACTCACTCAGAAATTGCTTGTGATAATTGCTAAACAATCTACTTGATAAATGCTAAGTTTCCGTGATATTTTCTTGCAATTCTGAGCATTAATACTTGTTGTTGTTACAAAAGATTGCTACAACCATCTAACTACAAAATGTTTTTTGCAAAACTGACATTTAATGCTAGCTAGACATTGCAGAAAATGCTTGTGACAATTGATTATCATTTCGCCTAGTTAAAGCTACTTTTTCATTGTGTTTTCAAGCAATTCTAAGGCATATTTCTTGCAGTTGTTATAAAATACTTATTGTTGTTGCAATTTTTCATATTGCTGCAATTTTATATCAGCCAACTTAAATTTCAAAGGTTTATTGTCTTATTGATGCACTAACATCATTATGTACTTGAAAACTACCATATTTCTGCTTTGTTGTTTCGTTCTGGGCAGGTACACTTCATCTTTACTTTTTCTTCATCTCTTAAAGACATAACAAACCTTTGACTTGAGTGACCAGTGAGAGGGGTGTATTCTTGCATCCTTGTCTTAGTCTCATCAACCCTTTAGGTCACAAGGGATGTCTCCCTTGGGGTAATATCGATATACTCCTAAACATAAAGGGGTTTCCTATTAAGGTGATAGTGATAGGTCACCCCTTTGTTACACCAATATTGCCTCACTTGCCTTGGGCTTTGGGAAAGTACAAATTGTGCGATAACATGCATTATTATTCGACTCCACACTTAAGGATTTTAGAGGGAAGTTCCACACTCGATGGCTCGGGCCTTATGAGAATGATATTGCATATTAAAATGGAACCATCAAAATTTTCACCATTGACGACGAGAGAACTCGTCTGATTGAAATTGAAAACATGCTTTGATTGTATCATAAACCCCTATCCAAGGAAACATTTTTTAACATAATCACTAGTGGATGGTTCAACAATGATTTGGAGATTGTAAACAAAGGGGGAATCCATGCTAAATGATTCAGTCCTATTAAAAAACATATAAATAAAAAATATTACACCCATGTATGAAAACCCTTAAGGGAATACTTGGGGGTATGTTTTGTGAAAATCAACTTATGTTGGCAAATGGCATGCTAACAAAAACAAAATCCAAGAGAAAACAAGAAGGGCAATTCATAGTTTTGTGATGGTTATATCAATATCCTTCTTGTTTTCTCTTGGTTTTGTGATGGTTATGTCAGGATCCTTTAGAGTTTCAATTTTGCATATCGTCACCATAAATCCATTGTTAATACATCGACAAGGATGATGTTTCACCTCTACCATTTGTTTTAACTCTGCCTATTGTTTCAACTCTATCATTGTTGCAACTCTGCACCTTGTTGCAACTACATAACACTTCCACAGCTCTCGTCTACATCCTTTGCTGGAACTCCGCACCTTGATGTAACTCCAAAAAGTCGCTACAAATATCGTCTGCAACATCCCTATTACCACTTTCATCCACAACATCATTGCTACAAATCTTGTTTACAACACCGTTGCTACCACTCTCATCCACAACATCACTGTTTCCGCTCTTGTCTGCACCAATTCTCAACCGTAACATCGTTACTTCACCTCCGATGGGAATAATGAGTAAACTGACCCCTGACATCGATGTTGATATTCTGACCAAATCCATTGATGCGACTCTGCATCCTTTGTTGCAACTCTGTCGTAGACAAAGAGGATCGATCGATCGTGGGACCCAATTTCCAACACAACACTCATACGAGGGAAAACCAATTAAAGTGAGAAATCACATGCACATTTTTCGATAGAATGTATAATGAATAAGTTGTAAGTGGTATATGTTTTCATTATTACCACTACCACCATAATCGTCACCCTACATCGTAATTCCCATAATCTCCATAACCACTGATATCTCCATAATTGGAAATCTCCCACTCGTCCAACAATCATTTCCCTTTGAAATCACAAGCAATTAGAGTTGAGAGAAAGAGATAAAACCATGGGAGGCTCTCTTATCAATAGATAACCCATGGACCCACTGCTACTCGAAGCATATGATCACATTGGGCACATTCTCCACCAAGTTGGATGCATGGAGTACATCCAACGTTAGTAGGGTTATGACAACGAGGTCGTTTTGGAATTCACTTTGAATTTCGAGGCCAAATAGTCTATGGTCACAGGTGCATTGGTTGAATTAACAAAAGAAACAATGGAGGAGGTTACTAGCTTGCCACGAAAAGGTGAAAGGTGGCATTCCAGAAGAACCTCCAAGCCTAAAATTTTGTGACAATTTCTTGAGACTGGAGAAGCATTGGTAAAGAAAGGCACAATTTTTGAAATGAGGTATTTTTCACACCCTTGGTAGGATGTGGCCACATTCATGCAACATTATTTTACACATGAGGGCCGCTACGGGGCCATTTACCTCCACCATGTACAACTCCTGGACCACCTTAGACACGGTCGCTCCATCAACATGCCATATTTTCTTTTCAAAACTTTGAAAACCTTGATGACATTCACACAAAAATCAAAGAACCTTGGGGACTCTAGTTTGCACCATGGGCTCATAAAATTGTTGGTGGAGTGTGCCCTTCATAAGGAGGGTTGAACATGGAATGACATTATTAGGGAACAGACTATAGTTTTAGAAAATGTAGTGGTTGGACTTCCAGCACTAGGGGAAGTATAGGTTGCAACTCCATCTCCAAGCAACAGTACCGGAGCTCTAGAAATCCCAGATGTTGACACTCCATGACAAAAGAGAGTCATGAGGGAAACTATGGTAAGGAAATAAAGTACTACAACCATGACAAAATAGATCCACAACAGTGACATCAAGGTCATAGGTAGAAAACCCTCCACAAAGAGAGTAATAGGGTACATGAAGAGGTGACCCTATGTTCAAAATAAAAGAATAACCATGTCCATGGTTGTTGTTAGCACATATAATTGTAGGGGTAAAAAAATAACCACTTTGGGTTTTGTTTTTGAGTCACACCTTTGATCCTTACATAATTACCATGACATGTCACCTCTCAGTTGTATAAAAGGCTCTCTTTGTCATCATCCATCTGTTTAAATGTCAAGTTAAAGACAATAGTATGTGTTACCTACTCACTAGGAGAGTTCGCAACGTACTCAACTATTCCATTCATTCATTGCCATAATTACCTTTTTGTCATTCTAAGGGATTTCATTGTTTTTAGAGCCTATTTTAACAAATTTTCATGGATTAGGTCTTTGGACATCCTAACGGCCTCCTCGAAGCATGCAAATCTTGTTTGAATTAGGCGTTGCGAATTGGTGACAGGCGCTGCAAACTCATTTCATGTAGCAGAGTCTTCTAAATATTTGATCATAACTTTTGAATGACGATGTGGGTTTTTTTGAATTTTTTTGTGGAGGAGCATGATATTGACATTGGCCTGCTGAAAAAAATTCATCCCAACCCAATATGTCATTTGAAAGATAAAATTAAAACATTAGTGCGCTGCAAACTTGCTGAAGAAGAGGAAGGTTTAGAGGTTGGAAAGCTTGCAAACATCCCTGTGCAAATTCAAAGACATCAACATCAAGCCTAGATCCACCTGGTACTCCATGAGAGTGTTCATCACGTTTGAGATTTGAGAAAGGGGTTTTGGTTGGTTTTCATATTGGCACTGTGAATTGTGTTGCAAGCCCTTTGTTCCAGGCTTGCTGAAGTTTCTATATTTCACATCCTCGAAATTCAGCCTCTAAAATCAATAGTTTTACCCTTATTTAGCTTGATTCATGTGGCCCATCTTTAAATTGAAACATATTTTAAAGTTTCATATGCTTTTCATGCTTATGACCATATTTTATGATGGTTCAAAATCTGTTTTAATAGAGTTTTTTTAAGTCTTCCTTTTATGACAATTCTCAGTTGTTGCTCTTACCCCTCCATGTTGAAGAGTGCTTTGTCTCATTTATAAATGTGTAGAAGAGTAGGGTGCATCAGCTCTGGATAAGGTCAACCTCTTTAAATGTGTGTCATGCATTTTGCACATGTTGGTGATTTCTATGATTTGTAAGCCATGATTATCAGTTTGGGTGCTTTCCTTTAGTCAATATCATCAAGATTATGAAGTTTACAACATTCTTGAGACACCCGATAGAGTTTTGAAATGATAAAACATTGGAAAAAGTGAAACAGGCTACTACAAGAGAGTTGTCAACCCCCGAACTCACTAGCGCTGTGAACTGGTATTTTTGACAGTTTGTAAACAATTAACACACAATCGAGGAGTTTTTTTTATGATAACTTTGGAATTCCAATCGGGGTTCCTTTGAAATTTTTTGTGGAGGAAGAACATGATGTTTTTGACTTGATGACAAAAAATCAGCCCGACCCAGTTTTTATTTTTGGAGAAAAAATAAAAACATCACCTACAGGAAAGTTCACAGCACATGTTGTCATAGGCGTTGCAAACTCTAATAGTTTGACAAATTCGAGCTATGGGAAGGCTTCCAACTATGAAGGAAGGTTCGAATGGTATCCTAGGAGTTATTTTGATATGAGAGACATGTGCTCCATATCCAAATCAATTAGGATGACATGTTTCAAGAGGCATTTATCACAATAAGCAAGATCCTGGAAAATATGTTTTTTTTAAGTTTTTGTTGGAATATTTTGTAACAAGACTCCTAAATGAAGGAGGATCCTATGTATCTCCTTGGTTTCGACCTCCTTAGGGTATTATAGATCATTGACTATAAATGAAAGGGATTTTGAGAAGGAAAGGGTTGGATTCATGAGCCAAGAGATGAGAGAGATGGAGGAGCAATTTAGTTGCTCAATTGTAATCCCGAGGGCTTATTGTAATTAGAATTTAGGCCATTAGAGATTCATGAGAGTTGTTTATCAAAATTTGTTCTCTTTATTATCATTTTACCTTGTCATCTTGCTTGAATGGAATTGTAGGCATTTCATATCAATGGTTGTTCATGAGGCAGAAGATTCATGAGCTGCAAATGATTTGTAGTAATTGCCTCCTTTCATGATCTTTGTTCTAGTTATCTTTTAAGTTATTTTGTAGAGAGGATCTTTGTTTGATGATATTCTTCTTTTTGTTATCTTTCTTATATTTCCATCCATCAATTATATCCCTTTTGGTCTGGTATGTGTTAGAAAAACAAGACCGTGGAGCAATAAAATAAAACAAATGCGGAAATAAAACACAAAAGATACACAATACAGGAGAGACACAGATTTACGTGGTTCACCCAGTGTGGGCTACATCCACCAGAGAAATTGCCAGGTCCTTTCTTTATTATTATCCAGCAAATGAAGGGATACAACCTACAGCAAAACCTGTTGTAACTTCCTCTTCTTTCTCTCACAATCTCCTCTCTCAGAATACAATATTCACCATCATCCATAGCCGCGATACATTTCCCTCATAAAAGAGGGTTGCCTTCTAGGGCAAAAAACCCTAACATAATCTCTACCGTTAGATCTGCGACCTTATAATGAACGGTCCA
>ML789646.1:147739-195650 GCA_009831015.1 Picea engelmannii
GGTTCACCCAGTGTGGGCTATGTCCACCAGAGAAATTGCCAGGTCCTTCCTTTATTATTATCCAACAAATGAAGGGATACAACCTACAACAAAACCCACTGTAACTTCCTCTTCTTTCTCTCACAGTATCCTCTCTCAGAATACAATATTCACCATCATCCATAGCCATGATACATTTCCGTCATAAAAGAGGGTTTCCTTCTAGGGAAAAAAACCCTAACATAATCTCTATCGTTAGATCTGTGACCTTATAATGAACGGTCCAAATTTACAATGAAATTACAATATGCTTTTACAAGGCAATTTCTACTTTTGGGGCTTCGTCCCCGAACCCCCATCGGGGGACATTGCCCCCGAAATCCCGCTGGGGGCCCGCTTGCCCCCAGACCCCTCAGCCGGGGGGATAGGCCCCCCGGACCCCGCAGAGGGGGTACCCCCCCTCTGCACTCCCCCGTGTGGAAGAGTGTACATACTTCTGGGGTGTAAATACTTCATGGGGTATAAACACGGCTGAAAGTAAAAGACCTATAAATCAGGAAGATAATCAGGCTCCACAACCAACAGTATGACCTTGAGTGCCTATGATCTGTAGGATGTGTTGACTCAATGCCAAATGGAATGACTTTGTAGACTGTTTGCTACCCTCTTTCTTGCTCTTCCTTGTTGATCCGCCCTTTTAAAATTGATTTATTTTTTCATGTTGGAATGGTATGGGAGAGACTTATGGTTTTGATATTGTCATATAACAAAAAAGTTGTTTCTACTGTGTAAACCAGATTTAAGACACTATGTTAATGGAAATCATTCTTTTTCCTTATCTCTCCATTGTTATCTTACTTTGATTTCGGCTAAGTGAATGATTCGTTTAGCTGGTTGCATCCTTATTTCAATATATGTTATATTGTGATAATGCTTGCAGATATATCAGAGCTTTTCTCTTTGTCTTGAGAGGTTCTCATTTCACAAACTCTTCTTCATATAGCTATCATGCTACATGATGTAGATGTTTGATATATTCCACACTTCTAATATGATCTTCCACCCTCATTTAATCTTTAAAACCCGGATTCAAAGTTGTCTGAAGCCTTACTTGTTGGTCTATACTTTGGGATTGACTTCTGTGACTGACACTTTTCTGATTTTTCCTCATCCACTTGTCACCTTGATATAAACATTATCTATATATTCTGATGGGTACTAGGCTTACACCTATAATAGTCTAAGTGCGACTTCTAGTGCTAACAGTTGAAACTCAACAAAAACAACAAAAAGCAGATCAAAGCAACCTAGAAGCCGATGAAGCAATGAATAAGCCCCCTACTAGCTCACAATAACTAACAGAGGGGAGTAACTTGGAAGTTGATGAAGGAATGGACATAGAGGCTCGTTTAACCCACAAGAACTAGCAAGAAGCACTTTCAGTGAAGGGATTACTGCCTTCTTTGAAGTATATGTAGAGGAGGAGGAACCAGAACCAGAGGATCTTTATAATCCATAAGAACCAACAAGAAGCACTTTTGGTGAGGGGCCTTCCACCATCTTTGAAGCATATGAAGAAGAGGAACTAGAACCAAAGGTTGTTGATCCTAAAGAAAAGGTTACTGCTACACCTTGGGAGCATGAAAGAGTAATTATTCTGCATTCCGTGCATGTATATGCATCTTTTGTAAAACAAAAAGGAATGCTAAGGATGAAGAATCATAAACTACAACTTAACCTCAAGATGATGAAGGATGAACTCAATAAATAAAGGACATTTGAGAAGTTAGGTTGCCTTTCCCAGAAAGCAATCTCTCTTGTTGCAGGGGAACCCTCTATTAAGACAGAAGAAACAACCCAAACCAAGGAAACAAGAGAAGTGGTTGTCCAAACCACATATTTATGTTTATTGATAATTCCACCCAAACTAAAACAGAGCAAGGACGACTAGAGGACAAAGAAATTACAACAAGGAATAACATCAATGAAAAAGAGGAATATCTCCATCCAGAGGAAGCAGGGGAGGTGGACTACAGTATCAACAACCTCCATGGACATATCGAATTCTCTAACCCTGATTGATTGTTGGTTGCATAGAGAATTGCAACGATTTTGGGCTAGGGGGGATGAAGGGTGCCTAAATTGGCATGTTTTCAACACCCATCCAATACCTTTTTCCATATCGTTTTTCTATTGTTCATTCTCTCTTGATACCTTTCTCATCCAATTTGTCTCATTTTCCACTAAGGTATGAATCTTCTCCCATATTCCATTCTTATACATGTCTTAGGAAAATTGTCACCTTTCTGCACTAACATTGCTATACAGGAGCAAGTATAATGGTTGTAACTCCCTGAAGGAGATGCAATTCCTCCACAAGTGCTGCAACTCCTCTGCCCGAGCATAAAGATGTTACAATTCTAAGAACACATCTCGTTATTGTTGCTGCAACTTTGAGACTGATTCTGGTAGCGCAATAGTCAGTGTTAAAGCTGTTGGTCAAAGATCGCTCCTCACATGGGAAAGTGATGAAAGAAAAGTGGATAACCAAGAAGGGAAACAATTTTCCTACCAACCATCGCCTAGTTGATCCGAGTCAACATATTCCCATTCTCTTCTAAAATTCATTGATATCGATGTAAATAGATGAATAGCCTGATTCTCATGGTTGTCCATTTGTCTCTTTGTTTTATTTAAACATCATATGTATTGTATTAAATCTCAAACTCCCTTGAGCTTGAGAGGGAAGATTATTCTGGTAGTAATATTCACCTGTATTGTAAAACTTAGACTTTCGACAATATAATTTCCTTTTTCTTCATGTTCAATTGATGGCGTGTTAATCGTTTGAGCGTCTATTACATTATTAGACAAACAACTTATTTAAGGAGGCATGCCCCCCTCCTTAGCTTGGTAATATTTGTATCTTTTACAGTTTGTAGAAGTAGTTATAATTGCATTTATATTTCCTTATTTAATTTTAGTAGTTCCTTCATTAACATCTAGTAGCTCTTGTTTGTTGTATCTTTTGACTGTTGACATCACCGGGTAGTGATCTTTTATTGATAAGCAAGTAGTTGTAATTTATCTTCCTTATTTATTTCCAACAATTTCTCTATAAAAACATCGTCCTGCAACTTCATTGTTTCATCATTGTTGTAATTCATTTCAGAACCATATTTGTCAATTGGTTGAAGTGTAGCCGCAACATCTTTTATTCACCTTCATTTATTTCCAACAATTCTTATTTAAAATTCATTCTTGTTGCGATTCTAATTGTTGTAAATCATGTTGTTGTGACCCAAGATACTACAACTCAGGCTGCTTATACTCTGGTTGTTGCAACTCTGCATCTAGTTTTCTAGTTGACAATTGTTTAACTTTGCAATTAAAGGTAGTTTATCTCTTTCTCTTTTTTTTGTAAGTGAGTGTAAGAAGTTGTATTACTGCAAAATAGGTTATGATACAAAAAAGGGGGGCCTCCTGGCCTGTCTAGTAGGAAACCAGACCATGGGTTCTCGAGTTGCACTTACTGAAATATACGAAGTGTGGGACTGGTCTACCACCAGGGAAAACTAGGCGAGTCCCACCATAACCAGTTTGAAAAGGAAGAACAATCATAGACATAAAAAGACAAAACATACACATAGAATGCGCACTAGGCCCGAGGGCTAGTGGCCGAACTAACTAGACATCTAACCATTCACTCGTCCAGGACAATGATGTGTTTCTTCTCATCATCTGCCCTATTCTTGTTATCCTCCTTCCAAGAGACTGTGTGAGTCTTCCTGATGTGGGCTGGCACACCGTGTCCATCAGCTCACGTGATGTCCATGTGGTGGACATAGCATAGATAGAGGTGAAATTGAGCAGCCAACAACTCCATATTGGATTTCTGATCCTTCTCTACCTCAACTAACAATTTGGTAATAGTTTCTAGGCTACTAAGACAACTCAGGATTTCATCTAGAATTTTCTTGTGATCCGAGTTATCCTCCCATCTGGCTTCTTCCATTATCGAGCTCACTTTGTCGATCATCATCTTAGTTAGCCACACCATCTTCACTATTTTATGGTAGAGGGTTTCCTTGGGCTGCGTGGCCCCTGGATCAATTACCCAGTCTGCTTCCTATGCCAATGCTTCCCAAGATTTGCCTTGGCATTTTTCTTTGATTTCCTTTTCCCAGCGGGTGATGGACGCTTTTCCTTTCGGTGCAACCCAAGTTTGGAAAGTTCCCTTTACGTCTTTTGCTGCCTGCTCCATTCTTGACACCCGTTGTGGACTATTCGATACTTCCTTTCCAAGGGGATTCCTCTTCCTGTGCATGCGCTTCATTCTCACCATCATGTTTGGTTTGTCACAGCTCCTTTGCTGGTTACTTAGCCTGTACCTCACTTCATAGGGATTCTTCCTTTCCCTGCCCTTGTATCCGTGGTAGCCCCCGCAATTGCACTCCTTCTATTTGTGGCTATTCATGTTGTCTTTCCTCTTATTGAGCTTCTCCTGCTGTGATCTTGTCCTTCCAATCATGGCTTGTCCGTAGTGGTGATCCCTCCCTTCCTTTTTCCCGATGGCGGCTCGTAAGATCAAGATGACTTGTCCTTTATCCCTGTGCATATCTCTTCCCCTGCTCGCTTGAGATCCTCCTGTGCAGCTCTTCGTATGTGTACTTTGGCTTGGAGGGTCGATTCTGAAACTTGTCACTCCCTCCTGCCTTATGCCACTTGTAGCATGTTGTTTTCCGTTTGTACTTTCCCTCGTTATTTCCCCACAATTCTTTCTGTTGCAAGGGTCATGCTGCCGTACCCCCGCCAGTTGTTTACAATGATCCTGCATGGTCATTATTGATTGAGTGTTCGACAATCATTTCCTTCTTGGGTCCTGCTTTCCTACTGCCAGACCTTGCACTGCCCTTCTCGATGTGACCTTCCTTGCTTAACCTGCCTTCATGGTCTTTTGTTGCTAAGTGGATGCAGTCTGTTCTAAGTTGGTCATTCGGGAGGTTTTTCCAGGTAGTGTCTATTTCTGCACCTTCCTTGCCAACACCCTCATTGGCTAGTCTGTCCGCCAGGCCATTCGCTGACCTACGGACCCAGAACAACTCCACCGTGTTCAGAGTTTTTAGATGCTCCTGGATTTCAAGGCCAAGTGTCTCTAAACCTTACCCACTCTAGTACCATTTTGGAGTCTCTTAGACATATTGATGACCAGGGTGGAGTCACCTTCCACGATAGTGTTCGCCATCCTTTCGCGCCTTAGGATTTCAAGGCCAAGCTCTAAGGCTCCAAATTCTGTTGCATTGTTGGTTGAGTTCCCCATACTCCCAACATACAGTCAAATGATGTTACCATCACTGTCTCCGATCACCCCTCCCATCCCTTCCACTCCTGGGTTTCCTTTTGTCGCCTCGTCAAAATTTAATTTGAGGAACCCTATCAGAGGGGGGGTCTAGTTGTAGCCTCCTAGTATGAGTTGCGGATCCCTCCCTACCATTGCACTATTGCACTCATCTTTTAGGTGAAATAACTCTAGGTTCAGGAGTTCTGATCTGTGAGTTGCGTTGTTCCCTTCTTACAGTTGCGGCTCTACACCATTTCTCATATTTGTGAAATAATTGCATCCTTGAGATTTCCTTCCAGTAGGTTTTCATTCCTGAAGATGAACCGATTCCTCTCTTTCCATATTTCCAAGATGATCATCCCCAACATTAGGTTCTAGTAGAGGTTCACCTTTTCATTTTCTCTATATCTCTTATTCCAATTGTTGATGGTTGCACTAATGTTGCCCCTGACTCTATTGGACTGGCGGAAGATGCCTACCGCCCAATCCCATAGCTCTGATGTGTAACTGCACTCATCGAGGAGGTGATTGGTTATTTCCTCCTTATCTTGACAGAGGTGGCAACATGAAGGGCCTATGTAACCCCTTTTCCTGAGGTTTTTCTAGGTTAGAATTCGGTTGTGGAGAACTAACCACTTGAAAATTTTGATTTTTGGCCATTGTGGGTTGCTCCAGATCTTTCCCCACTATTGCGTCGACTCCTCTTGATCCTGGTCTGCAATGTAAAACCATGCTTCTTTTAAGTTGTATTCCCCACCATTTTCCCTGCCCCACCTTAATTGGTCCTCGTCCTCTGAGATTGCAATTTTCCTTTTCCTCAATTCCTCTTCCACCACTTTTGTGAGAGTTGTGATACGGTTCCTATTTTTTGGATCGAGTTTGTCCCAGGTCCTCCATCTGTCACTATCATTTCTTGGTTTCCAGTAGTGATGGATTGTTGTTTTGCCTTGTGCAATCATATCCTATTGGAGCTCCTCCCTATCCGAATTTTCCATTCTGGGTTCCTGTTGCCACGTGTCCTCTCAAAATATGGCAGTTTGACCATTTCTAACTTCCCAAAAGCTGTGTTTATGAATCCAATTCTTGTTGCACTAGGTGAGATTCCAGATGGCTGATCCCTCCCTTGTGCCCATGAGTCGGATTCGGTCTTGATCATTGATGTTTGGGGCATACTTGGCCTTCCATACGTTTTCCATAGGTACTGATTTGTCCTTGACCCATCTCCACCAGAGTTTTTCCCCATAGGCTTCGTTGGTTACCTGCGGGTCTTGTAACCCCAGACCACCTTTGCCTTTTGGTCGAAAGACCTTCTCCCATGCTACCAAGGCCCATTTCTTTTTATTTTCAACACCTCTCCATAGGAAATCTCTTTGAATGTCTCTTATCTTTTGAAGTATTCCTTTGGGAGCAGGGAACATTGACATCATATACGCCAGAATTGTTTGTAGGACCGCTTTGGTGAGGATAAGCTTCCCTACCAGGTTGAGAACTCTGTAAGTCCAATTTTTTACCCTCTCCTGTAGTTTGTTGATCACTCCTTCCCAAATTTCCATGTTGCAAGCTTTGTCCGTCATGGGGATTCCCAAGTATTTCGTTGGGAGCGTTTTGCGTTCAAACCCCAGAATGTTGGCTAGGTTTCTTTGGATTGCAGGATTAGTGTTGAAGAAATAGATCATTGATTTGGAGTGGTTGATCTCTGCCCCTGAGGCTTCCCCAAAGTCTTCTAAAATTATTTTATATGTTTTTGATTTCTTGACCGTGGGTGTGCCATGGAGAAGGGTTTCATCAACGAATTGTTGGTGTGTGGAGGTTGGACAGTCTTCAAAGGGTTTGATTCCTTTTAGTTCCCCTGCTACAGTTGTGATTTTTATGCTTCTACTGAGCCCTTCCATCATCATAATGAATAGGAAGGGGGACAACAATTCTCCTTGTCTGATGCCTCTTGAAGGCCAGAAGGGTTTTGCTGGGGCTCCATTAATTAAGAGCGAGTAGCTTGTCATTGAGACTAGATTGACAATCCAGTTGATCCAGTGCTGTTCAAACCCAAATGCTTCTAGGGTTTTGGCCATATAGTGCCAGCTAATATTGTCGTAAGTCTTTGCCAGGTCAAGTTGGATTATCATCCCCCCTCTCCTTTGGATTTTTAACGTGTGTATAAGTTGATGGGAATGGATGATATTATCCAGTATTTGTCTTCCTTCTAAAAAACCCACCTGCTCCTGTGAAATCTATGTGGGTAAGAGTGGTTTTAGTCTATTGGCTATGAATTTGGATATTATCTTGTAAACAACATTGTCTAAAGCTATCGGCCTATAGTGATTTCGGGTCCTTGCTTCATTTTCTTTTGGGATTAGAGTGATCATTGTGGAATTTAACGCTTTCAAGACGGAGGCCGAATGTCTGGAGTATTCCACCACCGCATAAACATCATGTTTAACCACTTCCCAACATGCTTTGAAAAATTCCACTATGAATCCGTCTGGGCCTGGGGCCTTTCCATTGGGAATCTCCTAGACCACTTGGTCGATTTCCTCCTTTGTTATGGGTTTGTTTACATTGATATTTTGTTCCTCTGTGACCAGCCTGGGGATGTGTTGAGTTATCCTTTGTATGGCCTTAGTTCTGTCTTGGTTAGGTTCCTGGGCTATCCTCTGGAACTGGTTGACCAATGTATTTTCAATTTCCTTGTGGGATTCTCTTTCGATCCCATCCTGATCCCTAATTTTCAAGATTTTGTTGTGGGTTCTTCTTGCAATGGTGGTTCTATGAAAAAAAATGGTATTCTGCTCCCCTTCCTTTAGCCACTTGATTCTAGACTTTTGGCGCCAGAGAGTTTCTTCCTGCTAGCATCCTTCTTCCCATTCCTAGGTCATTTGGATCTCTTATCTTTTCTAATCCTCTATGTAACCCTCACCTATGCAGAGTTCCTGGAGTGTCCTCAATATTTTTTTTCTCTTGGTTTATGTTCCCAAAGATTTCCTTGTTCCACTCTTTGAGTTTGTGTTTGATGTACTTGAGTCTCTTATAAAGTTTGAAAATCCTTGTCCCTTGATCTGGTAAATCCTCCCACCATCATTGGTTGATGTGCTCCTTGAAGGTGGAATGTTCGATCCATAATTTATCAAATCTAAAGGGTCTGTTCTTCAGAGTGGTTTGGAAGTTTGCTTCCAATTGGATTGGCTAATGATCTGAACCCCCCCATGTCAAGATGCTCCAATCTAAAGTTAGTCCCTATAGAATGATGGATTCTGATACCAAGAATCTATCTAACCTTGTAGCTACTTGGTAGTGATTACTTCGTTTTTTATTCCAGGTGAACTGGCCATTGCTGGTTCAGATGTCTACCATTTCCATTGCATCAATGAAAGATGAGAATTCCTCCACATCTCTGTCCAGTCTCCTGGTGCCCCCTTTTTTCTCCATAAGTGTCATGATTATGTTGAAATCCCCTACCAAGATCCAGTGGAGGTTGCGACATCTGGCCTTTATATTTTCTAGGTCTACGAGCATTCTCCTTTTTTCCTCCAACCTATGGGGACCATACACATTGGTGCATAGAATTGCCTCGGTGTTACCTATGATTAGCATGCTAACCAAGAGTGTGTGTCTCGTAGCTTCAACTGCTAGTAGGTTAAGTGATTGTGGGTTCCATAAGGTGAGTATACTGCCTGCCGTTTGTTGGCCTTCGACAACCAACATCTGGAACTTGCTCTATTGTTTTTTACTGATTTTTTCCATTCTGTCCATAGTGCATTTTGTCTCTTGAATGAAATAGAGGTCAGGTTGTTCCTTCCTCAGTCAATTTTTCAGTATTTTTTTCTTTCGTGGGATGTTTAGGCCTCTTATATTCCATGTGATAATATTCGTTTAAACATGTGGGGGGGGAGTTGGGAAAGAGTTTTTTTATCTTACCTGAATTTATCAACAGGGCTCCTAGTTCTTGTAGGGCTATGCTGTTTGATTTCCTGCCTTTCTTCCACCTCATCTGCTTGGGTGAATGCTATGGGTTTCCCTCACCTTCTTTGATTCCTAGGTGTCCTATCTCGCTGTGCACATGCTTGATCCCTCTAGATTTTTCTTCCTCCCTTAGAAGGAAAAGGTATTGAATATGATCTAGTTGCTCCACTAGCACATTGTCTACTCCCTACTTTTTCTATTGCTCCAGTATGTTTGGGAGATCTATGTCTTCCATTTCCACAATGTCTCTGAGATCAGGATCTTCCGTGCCTACCTCGCTTGGTTTCATTTCTGAATCTCCGTTTTCCTCCTACATTGGGGTATTGGCGTCTTCGATTCCTCCTGCCATAAGACTTGCACAACCTCCCTGTTCTCTCTTATTGCCCATGGTATCAATGTTCTCCTGTGTTGCTTGTTCCCTAACTACTCTTTCTTTTGTCTTTTCCTTTCCTCCTTCTTCCCTTTGGTTAGCCCTATCTCGTCCTTCTGGTCTAGTCTCGGCTTCTGGGTTGCTCTCAATTGTGGCTTTTCTTGGTTTCTTGTTTGCTCTGTTTCTATGGTTCGATTTTACAAACCCGTCCTCATCCTGCTATGCTTTGGTGTTTTTCGTTTCTTGTTTTTTATTGAGCGAACATTCTCTGATTAAGTGTCCATGTTCACGACATCTTCTGCATCTAAATGAGATCTTCTCGTAATCGATGCTTTGTATCCATTCCTCATCCCTGAATTCCAGGCTTATGGCTTCCGGAAGTGCCCCCGACACATCCATCTCTATGCATATCCTTGCATAGGATGTATATCTACCTTTTAGGGTTGCTTTCGATGTCTTAACATATTTTCCAAGTTTGTTCTCGATTTCTTCGAAGGTGGATGAAAACCAATAGTCTAGCGGTAAGGAGTAAAACCTTAGCCAGATTGGGACATTTTTAAATGTTTCTTTCTCTGGGGAGAAGTTTTCCTTCCATGACCGCATGAAAAACCTTGTTGAGGCATGGAAATATGCCACCCCCTAAAAGAATTTATCCCTATCCTCTAGGTTCATGAAGACTACTGTGAAGAATCCTTTCGAACCCAAGTGGATTTCCACCTCTCCACTTGGCTTCCATTGATATTTTTACCAATTGTGTAGTGTTCTTTCTGTGGGCCACAACCCCATGAATTTGTAGATTAGTGCATGCGTCTTCATTTGTTCCCGATAGAGTTGTGTTTGTGGGTCTTCCAGTATAACCTTGGGTATTATTTCTATTTTAGGTTTGCATGGGTTGCGCCCCTCTACCCCACTGGAGTTCGCTGTTTCCTGCGCAACCTTATGGGTTTCTCTAGTTTCCTCCCCCACACGATCCCGTTTTTCCTGGTTGCTCTCTTGGTTCTTTTCCGATCCTGATCTCAAGGTGCTCGTCAATGGTTCTTTGAAACCAATGCCCTGTGGGCCTTTCCCCCTGTCCACCACCACCTGCTTATATGCTGGGGTGCCATTCCTGCCCCCTTTGGTAACCATTCTGTACTCTGTTGATATAGCGACTGTCAACCCTAGCTTTCATGACTGTTAAACTCCTCCATAATACCATGTAGTTTATCTCTTTCATTTACAAGCACAGTGTGGTTTAATCTCTAAGGATTGAGTACAAGAACTAAGACATAGTCGTCACAATAATCAAAGACATCCTAAATACTTGTACACGTCACCTTTACTCTTTCTGCAAGTTTGATTTACTTTCTGCAAGTGTGATTTACTTTCTATAAGTGTGATTTACTTTCTGCAATATTGATTTATTTTCCACAAGTGTGATTTACTTTTTCCAAGTGTGATTTACTTTCTGCAAATTTGATTTACTTTCTGCAAGTGTGATTTACTTTTCTACAAGTGTGTCATTATTTCCCTTATAAGTACAAGAAGTAATATAGGTTGGTGACTTGATTAAGAATTATGATATCTTTTTTTGTGGCATTTTATCAAAATTACTACAACTCATTGGAAATTACAACATTATACTTGCATATACGATGCATGATGGTTTGTAAGTAAGATACAACCTCGGATTGATAATTAAATGCACAACCCTTCAGTTAATTAATAAATTAATTAGGAATTAATTGAGAAGTTCATTAGTTCTTCTTCAATTATAGATTGCATTTCCAACTTTACCTCATCGATATTTAGGGATTCCTCAACCTTTTGAAAAATTTCATCTTCAAGTATTTTGGTAGATTATTCATCCAAGATCCTTGTTTCTTCCTGATTTTGATAATTCTTGTTTTCTTCTTTCATTCTCTTAACCTCATCCAATATTTTTTTTATTATGGTTTCATAATCTACATATCTCTTCATCTTTGGTTTTCAATTCTTTCCTTGACTCATTCTTTTCCCACTTTCCTTTTCTAGTATTTCCTTGTTTTAATTTTTGAATTTCCTTAAAGAGTGATTCATTAAGGTCTTGTATCTTAGATATATCATCACCCCTCTTATTTATATCTTCTTTTGATTCTTTTATATCCTCTTGAATTTTATACATTGCCGCCGTTTTTGTATCCCAAATCCATTTATTTTAGAAGAGTTCTTCAAATTATTCCCATGTGATGTTCCATCTAATATCAAAATCAATACTCCTCCACCACTCATGAGATTCACCGAAAAACTAAATACTCGTTGTTAACAAATTTCTATCATATTTATTTACCAACCTCAACCATTCCATAGGATTGATTTCATCTTTATCTTCATTTCCTGTAAATTTAGGTATTTCCATTGATTCTTAGTTGAGGTCTAACCGCAACCCTCAAATTACAACCTCAATCGATTAAGGATAATGATATCAAATAGTTATAATAAAATTTCCAATATAATATTATATGTTTTCTCTTTCCAATGGATTTTAAATCACCTAAATCAGACATCCCAATCAAAAGTTATGATAGTTTTAAGTGAACATACATTTGAAACCCTTATTTGGAGTCTGTCATTCTGGTCGACCTTCCTTCTGATGCATTTTTGAATTTTTGGCCCTTATGAGTATGAAATTTCATCCCGTTGTATTCTAATATGTATTCTCTACAGTTGCATAGATATGACCAAAAATTGATGTGCCAAATGAAAGTTACGGTAACTTTCCCAAACCTTGTTGACTTTTGGCCTTTTCTGGAGAGTGAACTTATATAGAATGCCACATGTCCAATATTTAATATCCAATTCTGAAATTTGTACCAAAATCAATATGGAATGTCCTCTTTCCAATGCAATAGATGGAAATAAATTTGGATATTTAATGAATAAGATATGACTCTTTGCCTAGAACACATGTTTGATACTAGTTATAGGAATGGCCAAATAACCTTACCCTCCACAGACTATATCTCATAAATTAAAATGATTCTAACTCTGAATTTTTTCCCAAGTGAAACTCGTTATATTTTCTTAGTATTCTACAAATTTTATAGTCTAAAACATCACACAAATAATGTTATATTGAAATTCCCAAAATGGCTTGTTTGAGATTGATTTCAGGGCTACTAAAAATCCCTAACTTCCATGGGCTATGTCTTCGAAAGCGTAACAACCCAGAACTTGAAATTGTTACCAATGGTACCTTGATATGTCTTCTAAATAACCTCCAAATTTTTCTATCTAAGGCATCATGGAAAAAAAGTTATAGCGAAAATTCCAATATGATTCACTTGAAGAAGAAAAGCCCTATGATCGATGATTTGGTACCAAATGTTATGGACCATATACCTAAGATATCAAAATAAACTAGAAGTACACACCATGTGAGCATGGAGAACAACTATAATACATACAAGAAATATGATTTACACAATAACCCCTTAAAGAATAGGAGAACCTCTTCCAAATATCCAAATACATTCATACATCACAATTCACATGTCCTCAACAATGAATAAATCATCTCTATGTATACCTATTCACACACTACACATGAAGCCCCTTTACTATTAGGCCGACCCTAATACATATACAATTACACATTACATGTACATTTAGCCCCATATACCACCCCCCCCCGGGGTCATATCTTATACATTTAACCCCATATATGCCCCCCTTAGGTCATAACATTTTTTCACAAGCCAAAAATTGATGTACCAAGATTTAATGGAGAGGATGATAGAGAGACCACAAGATGGATAAATAGACTTGAGCTTTATTTTGAGTTGCATCAAATGTATGATGAAGAATGATTTTTTTTGTGTGTATCATTTCACTTAGAGATATTAGCATGCGATGTTGATTTTCTTTAATAACCCTTAGTATGCTCTAATACCATGTTTATTTTCCTACAAACCTAACACCTGCCATTTATTCCTATTAAAATAGTCTTATTAAACAACTGCAAAACTAGGTTATCAATGATACATTAGTGGAAGCATTAAAACGAAAACCATAACACATTGCATATGAGATATTCGGGTAAACAACCCCTGGAAAAACCATTGTGGGAAAATCAGATCTGTGATGATTTTATTGCTATAAAATTAGGGCTCTCGTCCTGAGATAATTGCCATTCAAAGGGTTACAATGTAGCTATAGCCTAGCCTAGCTGGTTGTTATCTCCCTCGCTACCCTTCACACCTTTCCTCGGCCCTACCTACTCACACTTGGATAAACTCTCTTCACCTGCTCAATGAAATATCCTCACTCTCTACTCAGTGTGTCTCTCACACCCTCACACTCTCTATGAGTCTATCACATTGTGTATGAAACTCTCTCACCTCCTCACACAATGTATCTGATCCTTTCACTTAGGCTTCCTTTTATTACATTGAATTAAATCTAAATCCAAAACCCTATATCTCCTCTAATGTAATCAATAGTTGAGATCTAATCTTGCGTTCACTTTAGAGCTAACAGTAGGACTTAATAGACTCTCACTTAAGTTACTAATTCTAATTAACTTAGGAATTTAACTTAATTAATTAATAGATCATTCACTTTAATTAATGACTCATAAAGTGAACTTCCTAAAGTAATTTTCTGAGAGGTTTTAAGGATGACTCCCACATGTTGACACAAACTCATGTGGAAGTACATGTCCGATGCTACTAAAACATCAACACTCCCTCTTAGCGAGGAAGGTACTTCCACCACTTGGAGGTGGCTCTATCCTCATGTATTCTATCATGGTTTCTCCCTCTAATATGAAAGTTATCCCTGCCATCTTGCTCAAACCCTTCTCAATACATTTACTGGCTGCCTAGATCACTGCCCTGGATCCATTGCTTGGATTCCCTATCTAGTGCCCGAAGCTGCCCGGGGCTATCCACAACCTCTTGTTGTTGCCCATATGATTTTCTAGGATGATCAAGTCATCTTTGGGCACTTTCCAAATATCTCAACCTATTTCCTAGGGCTTCTTCCTATTTCCCGAAAATCCCACCCATTTCCAGAGGGTTTTCTGGGATACTCGAAGTTGCCCAACCCTAGTTGGGTTTGCCCACGGGTTCCTGCTAACCTTGCCTGAGATTTATGTGCATTGTTGCGGCCTGTTGAGGCTACCTGGTGGCTATCCTGACTCGACCTAGTCGGTTGTCTACATGGTCATATCTGTTTGGTGGCTGGTGGCCGACAATTATCCCTTCATATTTACTTGAATACCTAAAGCAACAAACCTTCTCACCTTCTCCACTCATAGTCTCACCAATGCTACCTTTCTACCTCCTATGTGGCTCCCAAATGTCATTTTCTTGGTTGTTGGCGAACTTCTCATATCCATCAACTCTTGCGTGGTTTCTCGACCCATTTGTTGTTGACTTCAATACGTGCACCCAACCACTTCTCTTGACAGTGCTAATCTCTGCCTCTGTCAATTCTTCCACGACAACCTCTTTTCCATGTTCACTGCCCTTCAGTCCCTGCACGATCACCTCCTATGTGGCTATAGATCCCATGTGGCTTGAATCTTATTCACTTGTGGCTCTCTACCAGCTCACGCCTGCACTCTCTACTGACATACCCTTTACTGCAGAAGATCCCATCCATACCTTTGACGAAACCAATCCTTTACCTTTCAACTGACACACTCAACTAGCAACTATGATTCATCTATAGTCGCTACATGCTTGTCTTTTTTGTGGTTGGTCTCTCACACAACCCCCCATCCACTCCTTCATCCTGCAGTCTATGCAAATCTCACACAACAATATTGTTTCTACCTCGGCCCAATTTATGGTGCTCGACCCATACTTTTCATTGCTGGTTGTTCCAATGGATCCACTCATCATTTGGTTTCTACTCAGCTACACTCAGCCTTACAATCTACTTCAATTTTTTTTTTTCTCTTACCTGGCATGCAACCTCTTCCTGTAAAATTCATATTTTCCCTGTAGACATAAAAAAATTTCCCACTGTAGAATAACTCAATCTCGTGTTCCTAGTTTCCTCAAACATTAGAGGAATTTTTTCTAAAAATTGTGCCCCCAAACCCTAATACCAATTCCATGTCATACGATATTAGCCAATCAAAATGATTTAAAATTCAAAAGAGGTGCATGTCGAAGGAAATTTTTTATTATATAATTTGGAGAATGGTGGTATTTTTTAATACTATAATTTGTCTAGTATAAGCACAATCTCTGCCCAGGATGCCTGAAATTGTCTTGGATATCGGGAGTGGAATTAATATGCTAACCAATTTTCCAATATTTGTAATAAATGTGAGATAATGTATTGAGGTGATATTAATGCATTGACACTTTTCATTACTAAAAGTTTAATTAATTTTTATTTTTTTAAATCATGGGTTATTTTTTTAAATCATGGGTTATTTCTATGCAGTTTTGAAAGAGATATTTTATTTTGAACATTATAGCTTTGCAATTTTGAAGGAGATATTTTATTTTGAACATTATATCTCTGTGGTTGTGCACTAGAATAATACTTCTCTGTGGTTTTGGACCTTTTTTTACGGGAATAATATTTGTGGTTATTCTTGGTGATGCGAATCATAATACTGCTATGCGGTTTTTGAACCCTCGCTAATGGTGGAATAATCTTTTAGGCTTTGAAATTTCAGTGATAGGAATAATCTCTACGGTTTTGAAATTTTTGATAGGAATACTCTTCTCTTCTTTTCAATATGGGCACTCCACCACCTATTCCAAAAACTCATCCTGTCAAGGGGATGCCCCCCAAAGTCACTCTAGAGAGACTTTACGATTATATGGAATCATTAGAAAAAACGAGAGAAGAAAAAGATGCCAAATGCCAAATAGAGTTAGAATCATTAGAAAAAAGTAGTGAAGAAAGAGACATAAAACTCCAAACAGAGCTAGAGGCAATGCTTGATAAAAAAATTAGACTCTACAAAGATATCATTCAAAATCAAATAGAGGATAGATTGTTAGGGTTCAAGAGTTAATTGAAAACAATGGAGGATGGATTCAAGAAATGGAAAAACATAAACAATCAACCCAAGAAGGAGAGGTTGAAGAAAATTTCAACTTGAGAGAAAGTATTAAAGAGATAGAAAAAAACTAACCAACAACTTGACCCTCGGAAATCTAGAAAATAAATTCGATATCAAACTCATCAAAGAGGAAATGAATAAGCTAATCGAATTGTACCATGAGCATAATAAAATATCCTTGAACTTCATAATTTTTGGTATAAACTAACAACAAGAGGAGGATGCTCTAACAATAGTAAAAGAACAATTAAAAAATAAATCACAAATTGAAACAACTTACCTCATAGAAGCAAAGAGGCTAGGAAAAATAATTGATCATAAATTTATGTTGATTCGTGTGAAAGTAAGTTGTAATGACCATAAATATAGCATACTCAATAAATCTCTAAGCTTAAAAGGGTTAGGAATATTTATAAATGAATACCTCATTCTCGAAGACCAAGCTGAATTAAGGAAGAAAGTTCAAAAGGTAAAAGAAGTCAGGAAAGAAGGAAAATGGGAAATAATTAGAAATTGAAAAGCTATTGTTAGGGATAGAGACTAGAAGGATAATAGTAAACAAGAATTTGGGACATTGTCATGGCTTTCCATGGTGCAAAGGTCGTATAATAAGTTGGATCTCAAGTGATATTGATATTATTTTTCTAGTTGAAACTTGGGAGCATGAAGAGTCTAAGGTTCCTAACATAGAAGGATTTGTCTTGTGGTCAGAATGGAACAAAAAGTCCCACTGTAGGTAGATAGGAGGCATAGCTTGTTATATTAGAAAGATCATTTCTCCTCACATTCAAATTCATAATATCGACCCTCTCAATCAAAAAAATTGGATAGAAATTTCAGACACCAATGCTAAGAAGATGTATACAACAATTTGCTATTTTGCACATATTAATTCTACTTTTTATAAGAAAAACAATCTATATAGCAATTGTCCCTATAATAATTTAGAACAAGATATTTATAGTTTGAAAAATGAAGGTAATATCCTCATGCTAGAATAATTTAATGCTAGTACTGCAACTAACCAAGTTGCACTTTTAAGCAATGATTCCAACCATAATCCTTTATGGCTAGATGTTATAGCCTTAATTTCCACCCTATAGGCCAGAGAGGAAGTCATCAGAGGATTAAAACTAGAGTAAATCTTTTGCCTAGGGTTTGACCCCTTTTGGAGCTCTTTTTTCCCCTTTTAGGCATCCCCGTGAGACACCTCACATACAAGCAAAGAGGCCCCTTCATTGGAGACTACTGGTTCAACCCGTGAGACACTGTCAAACTTCTAGAAATGAAGAGTTATGAGGTAAGGGGATAAAGATGAGTTGGATATTCCTGTCAAAGGCCTAAGGACTCACATCATTCGAGTCTATAGTGGCCTCTAGAATATCTAGAAGCCTCTCCCAAGCCTCCTCCAAGAGCTATATAACAAAGGAAAGCCTTGGGAAAGAAAGAGGAATAATTATGAGTATTGTTATGTTGTCCAACTGCAGAAGCATCCATCATCACAACCATAAGTCAGTGAGCCTATCCTGGCCAAGGAGATGCAAGGAGAGGCAAGGAGAAAGGGAGCTAAAGGAGGATGCATATTCATCAAGTTGAGGTGTGAATTTATATGTATTCTCTATGCTTCATTAATAGATCATTTGGTTTCCCCCTTGAATGTTTGTCTCTGATATATGTATATTAGATCTGGTTTATATTGTTATAGATCATACTAGATCAAGCTAGATCTAGGATTATAATACTAAGAAGACAAAGTAGAATGGTATTGTTTTTTCTATGGTGTGCAGGAAGCAGGTTGTAGAAGTTGGAGCTGGAACTTCAGGAATGTAGTAGCCAAGTATACATAAAAGATAACCTTCAGGAAAAGGTATGCCATTTTCCCAACTCCCTTTGTGTGATCTAAATGCTTGTTTCTAGGAGAACAATAGGAAATCTAGCCCACTCATGTCTAGGATTACTAGGCAAATCCTAGGGAGATCTTACTAATCTGTCCAGTGAGATACTTGTGAGAAAAAATCCCATAATAGATTGGCGAATCCACTAGGGACAAATTCTTCTCTAATTGAGTCTCTTTTCCTACTTATCCCTCTGTTTTTTATGATTTTAATTTCAGTCTTCTTCTATTTCAGTCATTCCGAGGACTAGATCTAGTAGATATGATCAAGATCTAGAATATTTTCCACTGATCCATTTTTTCAAAAAACCAAAATTACCCAGGTCCTCGCGTGTTGCAGTAGAGCTATCCCGCAAGGTCCCCCTGCTGGTTGACTAGCTTGTGTCCTGCGAGTCACTACCAGAATTGTAGAATTGCAGTTCAAATCCCTAATCTATGGTTGTAGGTTTGTCCTCTAGTCCAGAGTGTGCTGCAATGCTCTTTTTGGCCTCGTTTGATCTCTGATTGAAGAGTTTATTGTCACATAAATTGCTTTTTAAAGGTTTGCTTGAGTTTATTTGAGTGAATAGATTGATACTTCTTGGATAGTTTCCCCTTATGTCTAACAATATCAATGAATTTGGGATGAGCATCCAATAGATCTGAAGAGATGTAACTCTTATTATCATTAGTTGTTTACTGGTGTTTGTGTATGACCCTTGTTCATTGCTATATCAACCCTCATTGGTGAGTTTTTTGGGTGTGATTTTTGTAGTGACATTGTAGTGGGCTGATCTGGCCTCATATCCAATTTCCTACAACCCATTTTCTTGCTAATCATTACTGGTTTGTCCTATTTGCATTGTTATTTCTTGTTTAGATTAGGAAATTTTGCATTCATATTGAAAAATAATAAAAAACACAAAAATAATGTTGCATGCTAGATTGATTTTGAATCAATAGGCAAAGGATTGCATTAGAAACATTGTTTGGTTGCCAACTTTTACAAAAGTTTCATATTTGGATTGTGTCTACTGATTGCTTGGTGTGTGTAAGGATTCATTTTCTAAAAATTGCAAATAAAAAGGAAAGAAAATCTCTCTCTCTCTCTCTCTCTCTCTCTCTCTCCCATAGCTAGAGTTCATTGAAGTGAACGATTTTCATTATCATGTTTGCATTGCTTGGTTGGGTCAAGAGTCCAAACATCACTAAAGTTTCATCCATTACCTTTGGACCTAAGCAAAAGCCTATAAAAAGAAGCGCTCAATCTAAAATTAATTAGGCGTTTTCCTTTGATAGAAAACCAACACTAGATAGTCTTAGGGCCTTGGATTAGGATTGGAGAGTAAAATCTTTAAGGCCACAAAACTCAACCTAGAAGTCATTAAAGAGTGTGAAAACCCATTCTTGCAACTAGTGTGTCGTGAAGCTCCTTTAACACATGAGTCAAGCACGAGGTCACATCGGGGAAAGAAGGGAGATTAGCCCTCTTTGCTTCTTTTGGTGTTTGTAGTATCGCTTCGATCATTACATATACAAGGGTTTTGTTGGTCAACACCTCCAGAGATTCAGGATTAGCGACCTTGCCCTTACATGTGGTTGGACTTACAACTATTCGCCCATACATTGATTGTTAGGTTGTATCCTCAGTGACCTTTCCTAGGGATCCACATATGTGATTGCAAGTGGGATGTTCATGTGGTACCTGGGGAAGACATTCGTTCACATTCTCAGTTCCCTCGGAGGGTGCCCGACTTAATAAAGGGTACTTACACTAGTCAGGGTTTTTTCATGTAGATCATTGTAACTTCTCCTCACACCTTCGCTAGCTAATCTTGGGGGGGACTTGACCCCCTCCATAGGGTTGGTTTTTAGAAGACCCATGAGAAAATTGGTTTGCTTGTTGTTTTCCTAGATTTTATTAGGGTTGTTCTCTTTGAGTACAATTCTAGGTCGACCATAGGTTGATTTGTGTTTGTCAGTAACATAGCTTATTCACTGTGGCTGAATTACCATGCCAATCCCATTGATTATGAGGACTTGAGCCTATTACGAAGGTGCAACCACCTCTAAATCGGTGTGACATACATGAAAAATACTTAGAAGGGTATTATCTTTGGTTTGAAAAAACCAGTTTGGTTGAAGTAGAGGTGGTAGAAAAACTTCCTCCACAAAATTTCAATCCACCTTTAACTGAACCGGAGGCCCCTTTACTTGTCCAAGTAAGGGAAATTTTTATTCAGCCTTTCTCTTTGTTTGTTCATCCTCCCACCATGTCTGGAACTAGTGTTTCTTATAGTGTAGTTTATCCTATGATACCATCCCCAAGTGGGATAGGGGGAAATTCCCCTAGGGGCATCCTAGTAATGTCTACATTTCCTCTCCTTTGCTCCATTAGACCTAAATCGTCCATACCATTGAATTTTGGTTCCTCGATCTGGGGGATGTCAGTTGTGGCATCATCTCCATCCTTTAGTATACCTAACATCCCTACACCCATTCCTCCTGTATCCATGCCCACTTCGAGATTCTTTTCTAGTGGGGGTTTGAGCTTCGATTTCAACATGGGAAGTGGAACTCCTTCCACCTCCAATACGATGAGCAACCTAGAATCATTAGGTGTAGGTGTTCCTTCTAGATGGAGTATGCCTAGTGGTTTTGGGGCTATCCCTAGCCAGTCTAGGGGCAGTAATACATCTGGAAATTTTAACTTCCCTTGGGTTAGAACACTAGTCCCTGGAGGTATGTCCCTTGGGGGTAATGTTTTTTGTCTCTCCATCCAATCCTAGGGGTTTCTTTCCGGGGAATATCTTTGGGAACATATTTCCTGGAGGGTCCACATTTTCCCCTGGAGGAAACCCCCTCGGGGGGGAATTTTTGGTTATGGGAGCAGTCATTCTCCTGGAGGTACCACCATCCCAATAGGCACTCACACTTCAGGAGCTCCCCAAACCTCCAATAGTACCAACGTAAGGGGACCACAAGGTCCATCTGGGACAACAAAGACTTCACCTCCATCCCATTCTTCATTTGCACCATTGCCTTTCCTCGCAACATTAGATTTAACAGATTTTTCACGGTTAAGGAATGAACCTATAGCCCATGGCCCCTCATGGTTGATTATGTCATCTAAATTACCCTCATACATTCCTAATATTGACAAAAATTTGGGAGAGGACCCCTCCACGCACGTCATGACATACCACTTATGGTGTTCATCCAACTCGTTGATGGATGATAGTGTGATGTTGCGTCTTTTCCAGAGATCCCCTATCGGGGCTACCACAAAATGGTACATTGAACTAAAAGGTGTTTCCTTTAAACACTTCAATTGTCAAAAAAATGTAGGACACTTCCACACTAATCCTAGCAGAAGAGAAGAAGAATTTAATCAAGAAAGAAAATGACACAAGCAATCACACAACACATCGATATTTTACCCTGGAAATCCTTAACCGGGAAAACCAACATTCCTTTGAGAATTCTGCTCTCTTATTGTCTATTCATTCAGAATAAAAGGTTACATGTATAACCTTGGTCCACACCTAAGAAAAAATCAACATCATACCTCACATAGGAAAGAACAACCCTATATCCAATTTGACTTACATATGCATGAACAACAACCTACACTTACACATGCATTAACCTGCAAAAGTGAATTCTATGATCACCTTAAGACAACAACCTTTATGACCTTACAACATGCCTCTTTATAGGATTTACAACAGGTAAAACCCTAAATATTGGCACCCAAAAGCGGTTACAGATCCATGCATATCATTGGATACAAATCCTGCAAATCCCAGGATTCTATTACAATCGACTCCAAGTCGGGTTTACTAGTCCACTACCAGTCGACCCTCATTCAGTCCCTAGTAGGTCGTCTCATACCTGCACTTCATCCTCTTTTTGGTTGACTTGTTGTCGATATCTTTGACTTCGACTTTATCCGGTCGACTTCCTCGACCTTCGACTTGCCGTCGATCTACCTCGACTTCGACCTACTGTCGATCTACCTCGACTTTGACCTACTATCGATCTACCTCAACTTTGACCATCATTCGATTCACCTCAACTAAAATTTTACTTGAAAAAAATATAACAACACAACATTCTCCCACTTGTTGTATTCTTTTCTGAAACAAGAGATTCTTGAAATTTCACTCATAGACCCAGGGTAGCAATGTCCATTGCCTCTCAACACCATGAGAACTTCACAACACTCACAGACTTGGTCAAGGAGTTTGCTATGTTTTCCAACATGTCTAATTTCTCCAGTAGCACCCTTTTACGTTCCACCATATCTCTTATGAAATGGTATTGTACATCAATGTGCTTAGTCTTTGAATGATAAGCATGGTTCTTTGCCAGAAATATTGCGCTTTGACTATCACAACTTACCTTCATAGCTCTCTGCTCAAACCCGATTCCTGAACACAACCTTTGAATCCATACAACTTATTTTCTTCCATGAGTGGCCACCATGTATTCAACTTCTGTTTTCGACAAGGCTACGACTTCCAGTCACTTACTCATCTAGCTTATTGCTCCACCGAATATCTTGAAGACATATCCGTTGGTTGACCTCTGTCGATCTAGATCTCCAACCTAGTCGACGTCGACAAATCCATGTACATCTAATTTACCACCGCGACCTCCAGGTTTTCCATGGTAGCATATATCATAGTCGTTTGTGCCATACAAATACCTGAATAATCTCTTGACAATTGTCTAGTGCACCTTTCCAGGTGTCGACATGTACCTTCTCAACACTCCCAATGAATGGTCAATGTTTGGTCGAGCGCAAAACATCTCATACATTAGACTACCAATAACACTTGCATAGGGAACACATGCCATGTTCTCTATCTCTTCCTATGTCTTTGGATATTGTTCAGTGGTAATCCTTGCAACCACTGGAATTGACACCTTCACTGGTTTGCAATCCTGTATGTTGAATTGTTTCAGAACTGTTTCAATATACTTCATCTGATTCAACTAGAGCTTTCTATCGGCTCGATCTCTTTTAATATCCATTCCCATAATGAAGTTAGCTCCAACAAGATCCTTCATGTCGAACTTGGAGGATAACTACTTCTTCACCTTCTTTATTTCATCCATGATGTTTCCAATCAACATGTCATCGACATACAAAGGTACATATATGAAACAACGACCTTCTTCCTTGGAATATATGCAGTGATCATATTTTCTTCTCACAAATACCAAACTAAGGATGTATGTGTCAAACTTCTGGTACCACATCCTTGGAAATTACTTTAGTCCATAAAGGGATTATTTGAGTTTGCACACCAACTCTTGCTTGCCCTTTACTACAAATCCACCAGGTTGTTTCATGTAGATTTATTCTTCCAGGTCCCCATGTAGGAATGCTGTCTTCATATCCATCTGTTCTATTTCCAGATTGAATGCTATAGCCAGAGAAATTAGTACTCTAATGTAAGTTAGTTTTTCAACAGGGGAAAAAATCTCATCGAAGTCAACTCCTTCGACTTGGGAATATCCTTTCACTACCAGTCGAGCTTTGAAATTCTCGACTTGTCCCGCGACATTCATCTTCTTATTGAACACCCACTTGTTACCGATGGGCTTTCTTCCACTAGGTAACTTGAATAAATCCCATGTCTCATTCTTGTACAAGGATTCCATCTCTTTGACCATGGCATCCTTCCAGAGTTTACCCTCTGTCTAGTCGACTACATCACCTACCGAATTGGGATCATCGTCGATGGAAGTTAACACAAATGTGGAACGAAAGTTGGGTGGAATGTACCTTTCAACTAGTTTTCTTATTCTTTCTGACCTCATTACCAGCGGAGTAAGTTTTTCCACCTCTTCCTTAAATTTAGTCGACTCATCTGAATCATCTTCTTCGTTCCTAAGTTCAAACCGCACTGTATCAGGATTATTCTCAGTTTGAACAACTTCCTCATGCTCAGATTCACCTCTGACTTCTCTGAATAACACATATAGACTGTACACTATTCTCCTTGATGTAGGATCCTATATCTTATATCATTTCATCCCTTCTTTGTATTCAATGAAAATACATTTGACATCCATCTTGTCCAGCTTGCTCCTCTTTTCCTTGGAAACATGCACAAATGCATCACAGACAAATACTTTGAGATGTGCCACCGATAGCTTTTTACCAGACCATACCTCATTTGGAGTCCTGTCGACTAGCATCGAAGAGGGAGACATATTCACCATATATCTTGTAGTCTCGACTGCCTCCACCCATAATTCTTGTGCGAGCCCAGCAAAAATGAGCATGCTCCTTGCCTTATCCATCAATGCTATGTTCATTCTCTCGACAACTCCATTTTGTTGTGGGGTGTATGGTGTGGTATTTTGGCTTGCTATGCCACATATCTTACAGAAATGATCAAATTCCTTTCCACATAATTCACCATTATTGTTAGTCCTCAATACTTTAATCCTCTTTAGTTTTTGGTTTTCCACAAGAGCTTTAAACTCCTTAAATCTCTCGAAAAACTATGATTTCTTCCTTAGGAAATATATCCATGTCTTCCTGGAAAAATCATATATGAAGGAGACATACTATAGGTATCCACCAAATGAAGGCACCGTAATCGGGCCAAACACATCACTATGCACCATTTCTAGAATCCCATTTTCCCTTCCTGGTCTAGATGGGAACCTCACTCGATTTTGTTTCCCATATATGAAATGTTCACAAAAGTTGACTTCTAAACCGCATTCAAGAAAACCTTCGACCATACCTTTTCTTTGCATATCTCAAAGTCATTTTTCTCCAATGTGTCCCATCCTCTTGTGCCATAACCTGGTCGGGTCAAGTTCATCATACCTTGTCAAGTCGGTTTGAGCCGACTTGGCTTGAGTTGAGTTGATTTGTGTCGACATCAAGTCGAGTTGAGTCACAGTCAAGTTGATTTCAAGAGAAATGATGTTGTTCCATTCAATTGAGTCTACATTCCCTAACAACTTGTACATGTTACCAATACAAACTCCTTTCATTAATACCATTGCACCTTTGACCATCTTACATGAATCCTTCTAAAGCAGAGTATGCACACCTACATCACTCATCTTGCTGACAGATATCAGGTTTCTTGCCAAACCTGGAATGTGTAGCACACCTGGAAGGCTTCTTTTCCTCCCATCTTGCTGTGTTAGTCAGACTCTTCCCCGTCCAACAATTCTGGTTGTTGAGTCGTCTCCCAAGAACACATCACCCTCATCATATTGTTCATATTCACAAAACCATTATTTATGTGGTGTAATATGATAGGATGCTCTTGAGTTGACGAACCAAACATCTTGATTTGATTGTGTACTAGTCGACACCAGGTACACATCAACTCCCTTCTCCGAGGTCATCTTTCTCTTAGTCGACTGCTTATCGTCAGATCCATCACTACCTTTTGTTGCCTTCGACTTACAGTCCTTTTTATAATGCCCATCTTTACCGCATTTCCAACATCTTCATGTCAATAGAGCCGGGGATTTATATCTACCCTTCAACTTGAACTTTCTACCAGAGAAGTTTCCTTTATCTCTGTCTACCGGTCAACCTCTCACTACCAGAGCATCTTTGGTCGATCCTTCCATGTTATTTATTCTCACTTCTTCTGATAACAGAGAAGAAGCCATGTCATCTAACACCAGTGTGGTTGTATTTCTCCCAATATCCATGACTAAGTTATCCCAGGAGTCTGGAAAAGAACATAATAGGATGATACATTTCTCCTCATCAATGATCTTTATACCCATAGATGATAACTGGAATAACATGGTGTTAAACACATTTAAATGATTAGTCATTGAAATTCCATCACTCATCCTCAAAAGATACAATTTATTTCTCAGAAGCAACTTATTTACCAGATATTTCGACTGGTATAAGCTTCCTAACTTTTCCCACAATTTCTTGGCTGAATCTTCACCCGAGACATTCAACAACATCGAATCTGAAATACAAAGTCATATCACACTTCTTGCTTTTCTTTGGAGTTTCTCCCATTCTTCCGTCGACATGCCTATTGGCTAGGTACTTGGACAGAGCGTTGTCCATTATTCTTGATCCACAAGAAGATCTTCCATTTTAATCTTCCAAAGCTCAAAATTCTGTCCATTGAATATTTCTATCTCTATTCTAGAACTACTCGCCATTATTTACTGTGATCTTTAAAACAATTTATGACTTACGACTCTTACTGTACCTAGGGTTTAGTTCTTAGATTCAATATTGGAAAATCAAGATCTGATATACTCCCCAAAGAATTACACCACTTTGATAGCTCACTTGTCAGGGAAGACCTAAGATATGATACCACATGTCAGGAAAATGCAGGACACTTCCACACTAATCATAGCAGAAGAGAAGACAAATTTTATTAAGAAAGCAAATGACACAAACAATCACACAGTACACCAAGATCTTACCCTGGAAACCCTTAACCGAGAAAACCAACATTCCTTTGAGCGTTCTTCTCTCTTGTTGTCTTATTCATTTAGAATAAAAGTTTAGATGTCTAAACTTGGTCCACACCTAAGACAAAATCAACATCATACCTCCTTGCACAGACAAGAACAACCCTGTAGCCAATTCATATTACACATGCATGACCAACAACCTACACTTACACATGCATTAACCTACAAAAGTGCATTCTATGATCACCTTACAAGAAAAGTCTTTACGACCTTACAACATGCCTCTTTATAGGATTTATAATAGGTAAAAGCCTAAAGATTGGTGCCCAAAAGCGGTTATAGATCCACACATATCATTGGCTACAAATCCTGCAAATCTCAGATTTTGTTACAATTGACTCCAATTTGGGTTTACAAGTCGACTACCAGTCAACCTTCATTCGGTCTCTAGTCAGTCGTCTCACACATGCACTTCGACCTCTTGTTTGTTGACTTGTTGTTGACTTGTTGTTGATATCTTCAACTTCGACTTTACCCGATTTACTTCATCGACCTTCGACTTGTTGTCGATCTACCTTGAATTTGACCTGTTGTCAATCTACCTCTACTTTAACCGTTAGTTGATTCACCTCGACTAGACTTTCACCTGCAAAGAATATAACAACCCAACATCAACGACTTGGCGATGGTGTTCTTAATGCATTACCAATTTCCCATTTGGTACGAGATATGAGTTGAGCTCTTGAATTCTCCATGTCAAGACAATGCCATCCACATCTCTGATCATATTCATGAGTGGCGTCGGAGGTGTGGGATGATCAAGACTCATATTCCGAAAAAGATCCTTACGAAGTGGTTTACCAAGTCCCTCCTATGACCCATTTCCAAATATCTAGCTATGGTTGGGGCCACCACCGAGGAGCAAGCTATCATGCGTGCCCAAGACTTAGACTTGATATACTCGTAGTCAGGTACTCTTTATGATATCATTCCAAATGCTCCTTGGTTTTCAATAGATCCTAGGAAGCCAAGCCAGGGACCTTATTGGCCCTCGACCAAGTTTTGGAGAACCTTGGTTGTGTTTGACCATTTTTTGGGACTTTGATAGGCTGGTTGAAGACGAAGCAGAGATCGCGAGATCTCGCCCCCTTTTGTGGGCTTTTTGGGTTTAGGGTTTATGTAACGAGTATGGGATGTCACCCCATGGGTCTTACCCATGTTTAGGCCTCTTTTGTAATATATAAATAGATAGCTAGGTGATGTAAGAAGGAGTCAGTCAGTTGTAAGCCAGTGAGCTTAGTGAAAATAATTGTAAATGCTTTGTGCATACTGTGTGTTGAGAACTTGCAGAGCTAAGTGTAAGTGATTGTGAGAAGGCTCTGTCTGTGCAAAGCTCAGGGAAAGAGGATCTAGAGAGGTGTGCATAGATCTCTTGTCCTATGCCGAGTTGGTTTTGTGGCTTTGTGCATTGAAAGAAGATAATAAAGAGAAGAAGAGTTGGTGGACGTAGCCCCATGCTGGGGGTGAACCACGTATATCCTGTGTTGTGATTGCTTTGTGTTATTGATGTGATTTATTCTTAGTGCTGAATATTTATGTATGTTAGATGCATCTGATATAGTAGCTTAGTGATTGATAACTTGGATGAATGCTAGATCTGTTGATGCTATGTGCTAAATGGTCAGATATGCTTAGATCTTGTTGAATATTGCGTTGTTATGTAATTAGGGTTTTACCTGCGATGTGAATAAAGGGTTAAAGACTAATGAATGTTAAATTCTAAGTGCTCTGTTAAGTATTATGATCACAGATCTGTGTCCCAGTCAGGTTGTATAAACTTGAGTCCTACAACCCCCCCTTCCTCTACCTCGGGTGATACTTCATCTGCTTCACAGGTGTTACCGAAAGGGCTGGTAGTTAGGGTTTTGTTGGTGCGCTGTTGAAGCGTTGGACCCTGGGTCTTCCCTTGTGCCAACAAATGCTTTCGTTGCTGGGACTTGAAATTGTGATTGCTGTTAACTAAGGAAAAGAGAAAGCTTTGTGCATAGATCTGTTGCTGTAGTGCGCAGTACTCTACTTGACTTGTGAAGCTCTGTGCTAAGAAGAGAAGTTTGATCTGAAGAAAATAGGTAAGATATTAAAGATTTGTGCTCTGATAAAGGTAAGATAAGTGGAAATTTTTGTTTTGAAAGAATGGATCTAGGTATATTTGATAGATTTCGTCCATGTTTGAAATCTAGGGCACAACTAGAAGAAAGAAGATGTGATATGAATAGATTTGATAAAAATAGTGAAAGATATTTTATCCCTATGCATAGAAAGAATTTTTGGACTACCAAGCGGATGCAAGATCCTATAAATTTTTTTTTGCAGGTCCATCACTATGATCCCAGTGCGTAGTACAAGAAAGATTGGGGATCATTTAAGAGAAAGAGAGCATTAACTCTTTATTATAGTTGCAGAAGACCTAGACATCTTGCTAATGAATTCCCTGGTAGAAGTCCTATTTGCCTTTGTTGTAAAGCTACTGGACATGAAGTTTTGGATTGCCCTAGAATGATTGCTAAAGTTGAGAAGATGAAAATAAGACAATAAAACCATGAGGAAGGTCAAGAGACTAAGAATATGTTTAAGAACCAAAAAGAATCAAAGGCTATATTATTGCAGATGAAAGAAACATTGATGATCACACAGACATCAGTTTATCAGATATTTTAAAAGAGAAAGAGTGCATAGAAACAAGAATAGGAGACTTCGACATAGACTGTGTATTGGATGCAGAAACACAAGTGAACATTATGACAAAAAGTACTTGGGAAATCTTAGGAAATCCTGCTATGATTCCTTCATTGGGAGGAATATGATTGTTTAAAGGAAAGATGATAACCCTATGTGGAATACTTTCCCATGTACCTATGGTTGCTCATGGAACATCGACAAAAGAAGAATTCGAGGTCATTAAGTTTGCTGAGAACTGCACTGCATTTGCACTTTTGTTAGGAAAGACTTGGATCGAGAGAGATCAGATTCGAAGGAGAGAGAAAGAGGAAGCTATAGAACAAAAAAGAAAGAATTAAGGGATTTCATGGCTAAGAGAATAGCACGCTTAATAGAATAACAAGAGGACAAGTTGAAGCAACTGAGGGCCAGAGACTTAGCTGTCGAAGTTGAAAGAACACAAGAAGGCTTAAACAACCTATCCATGCAGGAGAGTAGAGCACCTACTCTCGAAACAGTAAGAGAAGAAGTATTATCCTCGAAGCTTATGAAAGATCCTCAACAGTACGAAGTTACTATACTAAGAAAAGATAAGAACAATAATGGAAAGAGGAATCCAGAGACGTAGATCACATGAAAGAAAGCTAGAAAGATCAGTAAGAAGAAAGCAAAGCTAGAAAAATTGCAGGAGGTTCCAGAGAGGACTTTTCAGAAGGAAGGTTTGCAGAACTTGAACCTCGCCAGAATAGCAGAACAACACCGACTGACACTTCACCACGACGAAGAAATATGACCGTTGGAGGCGTCCCGACCATTAGAATGACGCTCCATAATGGCTAGAAACATAGTTATTGCCGGAACGTTCACCATTGGACTGTTGAGACCACACCATAACGGATGAAATTGTATTGATTGAGGCATTCCTACCCGTTGGAGGAGTTCATTACAACGTTGTTTATTTATCCTGTCGAGCATTGCACCAAGGACACTTTTGCGAATTATGATTATCCGAGCCCATAGAGAACTAATCGTTTTCGCACAGTGCTTATTGTAACCTCTCCATTCGTTCTTCCACCTTGATTGTTTTTTCACCGACCCGAGATATCTGATCTCGAGCGTGTATGTCGGGCGACCTTAGCGGAGTAGAGAAATTCATCGAAGAAATCCTCATAGACCTCATGGTTGAGAAGGTCATGTCCGGAGGAGTACAAGCCTCATCGATGAGAGGAGTGCAAGCATCCCCATCGATTGCACATCGATTTGGGCCATCCCAAACTGTGACATAGAAGAGAAGCAATCATTGTTATGACTTGGCGAACGCGAAGCTCATCCCGTCAATCCTGCCCGACTATATCCTGCCTCTGGCTGGCGTGGTTAGCTGTGATAGCGTCCTGAGGGACACCAACTATACAATGATTACTGCGTACCTCCCGAAGGGGATACGCGCAGTTGGACCGTAGTTAGGACAGATTATGATGCTAAAGATCAGTGAATTCAACTTAGGAGACCGCAAGAACTATGGCATGCTCGCACCTCACAAGTACTTGACAAAGACAATGGGGAAGAAGTCGAAGATAATCCCCCAGTCATGGACTATGGACATCGCAAGATCAACCATCCTCAATGTGATGAAGATACCACACTTCAATAGACATCGGGAGGTTAACGCGTACGTTAAACTACTCCTGTCATGCTACCATGGTGGTTACCAGTGGTTGGATCGACTCATCATAGTAGATCCGATGCTGATCCACCGGATCACTAGATTAAGCATGCAAGGACCGGACCCTCAAGATTTTTACCTAGGGAAGGATGCAAATCGCCCCCTGGCACAACACATAAAAGAAACTTACGACGATGTAAAGAAAGGGAAACAGGGCTACAAGGTATCCTCCATCCAGAATGGCGTAGTGCACCTAGATTTCTAGTTGATCGCTGGTAAGCTCGTCAGGAAGAGAATACTAATGCAGGTCATGGGGTTTGTTGTCGACCTCGTAGGAAAATGCATCGAAGGGATGAAAATGAACTGGGCGAGCTACCTTGTCAACCAGTTCTAGGAAGATTGCCGCGAAGCAGAGGACTAGGGCTATGAGTTTCATTTTAGCTAGTTGCTGATTCTGATTGCCTTCATTGCTTGGGAGATGTCAGAAGGAGTGACCTTCCCTGAAATTGAGTCGTCTGAACAACTGGCCGCAAAGTTCACTACGCTCTGGTATTCAAGCGACCTGGAAAAATAATGGCAATCCAATGCTGTGTTCCACACATATTATTTATAGCTGAAGAGGGCCATTGAATCTTTCCCTCGCATGACGCTGAATACCCTACACAGGTTTAGGCCATTTGTGAAGTTCCACGCAGATAGGAATTTCATTTACATCACTGCGCGTGGGGACGAACACAAGGAAGAGCTCCAGTCCTATTACAAACTCACAGAGGAGGACATGGAAGAAATAACCAAGGAATGGCCTACAGAGTTCCTTGTACCGGTCGAACATGCAGAACTCTCCGACCCCGACCTCATTGGAAGTCTTGTAGTTACTCAAGAAGAGTATGATGGACCCAAAAACAACAGGAAGAAAAATAAGGAAGAGGTACATGAATTGAATAGTGCATCAAAGGAAACTACACCAGATTCACCTGAAGGAGGAGGAGGTGATGAAGTAGACAAAGAAGAGGACGAAGGGGAAGAAAACAAACATGAACATGGCAAAGTGACACCACCTAAGGATCCCATCACGGAGGCTGAGACATCCAAGAAAAGAAAGGGTTCCCCAAAGAAACCTTCATCATGAGAGAAGTCAAAAGCCAATAAACCTCCATTTCAGACTGTGCTCATGGTAGATGATATTGACCTCATCATCGTTGTTGTATCAGATACCTCAGAGTACATTTTGTATCAAAGCAAAGACAAACATGAGACATTGTTTGACAGGATTGAGGCAGATCTCAAAGGGGTACAACAAAATATTTATTTGAGTCGCGTAGTGTCTACTGCGCCGTTGTCAGCAGGGGACATAGAAGTAGGAGATGAGCCTGCCCAACTATGCATATTCACAGATTTGATAGAAGCTCACCTTTGTCAGGTCCAGGAGGAAAAGGAGAAGGCCACAGAGGCATTAAAGCAAGCAAAAGAAGAATCCCTAGAGAAACGCCGAGTTGTGCAGCAAGAGAAAGATGACCTCCAAGCAATGTTTGCAGAGGATAAAGCGTAGATCCAGAAGGAAAAAGAATAGCTGTTCACAGAGTAGATGGGAGTCAAGGAGGCAGTCACCAGAGAACTTCGTCTGTGTCAGGCCTCACATAGATAGAAGAAGACACTGTGGAGAGTCAAGTGGAGATGCTCGCTGAAGATATCCAATAGCTTCAAGAAAGAGTGGTCGAACTGAAACTGTAAGCCATGCCAAGCACTTTGCAGGAAGTGCGAGATCAGAGGGAAGAAATTGCTCAGAGCACATTCAAAATAATCAAGGCATTGGCCTTAGAATGCAAGAAATTAAGCAGTCGAAGTGCGCAGACCTATGAGCGCCTTGTAGAGGACCTAGAACTAAGTACATTGGAGTCACATCTCCAGGAGGCAAAGAAATAAGCATCGATAGTACAAGCATAGTTGAAGTTGTTGTCAGCAGTTGAGAGGATTAAAAGGTGCCAGGAACAACACACCGTTCAACAACAGGTCCATGCCATCTAGAGTAAAGTCATGGAAGTGACGCAGAGGCTACAGCCAGTGCAGGATGAATCCTGCACACTTTTTGAGGAGATTGAGGGACAAGGTGCACAGATAAAACAAGTAGTCAACACGGTGGAACATTGATTGGAAGGACTGGTGACCGATAAAGTTATTCAGGAGTTTTCCAAGCAGGAGTCTTTGGTGAAGCAACAGGTTGAAGCAGCTTGAGCCAAGCTCCAGGCCTTCGAAGCAAATTTGCCCAGATCAGAGTGAATCAGGATGAGTCACAGGTGAGTGTTGGGGGCCTGTTGGTCCTCAACCAAGTTTTGGACAACCTTGGTCGTGTTTGACCATTTTTTAGGACTTCGACAGGTTGGTCAATTACAAAGTGGAGATCATGGGATATCACCCCCTTTTGTGGGATTTTTGGGTTTAGGGTTTATTTAACAGGTATGGGATGTCAGTCCATGGGTCTTACCCATGTTTAGGCCCCTTTTGTAATATATAAATAGATATCTAGGTGATGTAAGAAGGATTCAGTCAGTTGTAAGACAAAGAGCTAAGTGTAAATAGTTGTAAATGCTTTGTGCATACTGTGTGTTGAGAACTTGAAGAGCTAAGTGCAAGTGATTGTGAGAAGGCTATGTGCTGTGCCAAGATCGAGGAAGGAGGATCTAGCGAGGTGCGCATAGATCTCTTGTCCTATGCAGAGTTGGTTTTGTGGCTTTGTACAGTGAAAGAAGATAATAAAGAGAAGAAGAGTTGGTGGACATAGCCCCACACTGGGGGTGAACCACATATATCCTGTGTTGTGATTGGTTTGTGTCATTGATGTGATTTATGCTTAGTGATAAATATTTATGTATGTTAGATGCATCTGATACAGTAGCTTAGTTCTTGATAACTTGGATGAATTCTAGATCTATTGATGCTATGTTCTAAATGGTCAGATATGCTTAGATCTTGTTGAATACTGCATTGTTCTGTAATTAGGGTTTTACCTGCGATGTGAATAAAGGGTTAAAGACTAATGAATGTTAACTGCTAAGTGATCTGTTAAGTATTATGATCACATATCTGTGTCTAAGCTAGGTTGTAGACACTTAAGTCCTACAACCCTCCCTGCCTCTACCTCAGGTGAGACTTCATCTACTTCACAGGTGTTGCTGAAAGGGCTGGTAGTTAGGGTTTTGTTGGTGCGCCGTTGAAGTGTTGAACCCTGGGTCTGCCCCTATTCCAACAGATCCCATGCCTATGGTGTGATTGGCTTTGTTTCCCATGCATTTATGAACCAGTTAGTTGACCAAATGGTTCATATGTCTATTACATCACACACGTAAGCTACTGGAACTAGTGCTCAAACTACTACAGTTCCCTCTCAAAACCCCGAGGTGCATTTGATGCAGTGTACACAATCTAAGAATCCTCAAAAACATGAAGGAAAAAAGAAATGAAACAAAAAGAAAAAATTCTAATTCTGAGAAAGGGATTACTCCCACCTAGAATACCCAGGAGGGGGGCACCAAGGGGAAGATGAAAGCTTGGTTCCCTTGCACTATCTATGGGGAGGACTAGCCCACTCATTAGTGTCCTCGAAAGGATGAAGTCCACATATTTTTTTCACAACAACGCCCCCCCCAACAACCTGTTGTCTTAACCCATCCTTTCCCCCCTCAAATTCAAAACATGGTTGCCACAAATCCTTCCCCTCCACAAGGGGGCATGGTAGGTACCCCTCTCCATGAAGGGGCTTCCTCGAATGATTCCGTGTTCATGTGTGACCACACAATCAACTTGCATATGTGATCCAAGAACTATGACATTTACAAGCCTTCCCATACTATCCTAGAAGCAACATCATATTCCCAGCCTAGTGGCCCTCTTCAGATAGAGAAGCCATCTTTTGATGCACCGCTTCGCCCCCCAAAGCATGTTCTTTTACATCTGACACATAATTCCAACACGTGGGCTTCCCGCAACTACAATATTGTGGAAGACCTGGCTTAGGCACCTTATTCCATATTGACGCTTGAAGTTCTCCAAATCTACCCCATGTAGCGAAAATCTTTGCTCTTGGCCATAGGTAGGGTTGATCCCTTGGAGTCGATCTTGATGACATTTGATTTATCTCAGGTAACTGATAGGCTCTCCCATCAAGTATCCTTCTAGATTAAAGTGCGAATGATGGGTAAGAGCATCTTTCGAACTATTGTTGATGAAGGAGCCTCGACTTGCTTCATGTATATTTCTTGTTGGAAAGCCTTGGGCTCTCCTAAGCTTGATACATGTGCCACACTTATGAAATATTCCAATGGACATATGTTCCAAACCTATGGAATAATCACCACCTTACCCATTGAGTTAGGTGGCAAGACTTTCTTTGTCGTCGTGGAGGTCGTCAATGCACAACTTGAGTACAATATGTTACTTGGGTGCACTTGGTTCTATGATATGACCATCATTGTCTCATCGGTATTTAGAGTCCTACGCTTCCCTCACCAAGGAATTTTTCTTACCATCGATCAACTTGCAATTTGTACCCCAGACCTTGGACCAATGCGGGGTATAATGTACCCTTTGTCGATGATACCACATAGTCTGATATGAACATTGGTGCGGGGATGTTCAAATATCCTTTGATGATGGGTATATTCTCCCTTCCCCCACCATCTCCTACTTCAATCATTTCCCCCATCAACATAATTTCCTCATCTACCAGTGCATCCCTTCGGTCTTTTGATCCTTGGGTGGTACCTCACCTTCAGGATGTTGACTTGTATGGCTCCTCCATGTTGCTCACCCTGACATATATTTCCTACCAAGCGATCCAGTCAACATATGTTGGCCCTTATTCAGACTCCCCTCAGGAAGTGGCATCTGATCAATATCCACGACCCTCTTGGGTTTTTCATCCTCCTCTTGTCTCAACCAACTCCCTTGATATTCAACTTCCATTTGATGAAGCCATCATGGAAGTCATGGCTTGTCCCGATATGTCACGGGAGGATTTGCACCATAGAGCATATTTTCTCCCCTATTTGGAACGGTTTGAGGATGACTCTCAACATCCTGTTGCCCATGGTCATGTTGAATGGTCCCAAACTCCCATTTTGATCCATGATGCTCTATCGGAAGGGATTTTGGATATGGTATCGAAAACTATACCCATTGGCATTTCCCAAAATACAGGTGTCATGGAACACGTCCTGATAGGCACCAGCTGTTCACCCCAAGAAATCGCAACATACACAACCATATTTAAAGAATTCCACAAAGTTTTTTCTTGGTCTTATGAAGAAATGCCTGGCATTTACCCCCTGATTGTCGAACATGAAATTAATATGTAAGACAGAGCTAAATTGGTTTGGCATAATCTCTGTCCAGTTAATCTAAAAAAAATTGTTGCCATCAAGGCAGAGGTAGAAAAACTTCTCCGTGCACATTTTATCTATTTGGTTCCCTTGAACAAATAGGTTTCTAACATCATTCTGGTCACCAAGAAACAAGGCACCAGTAGGGTCTATGTCAATTATCGAGATTTAAATAAGGCTTGTCCTAAGGAAAATTATCCAACCCAATTCATTGACCAAATTATTGATGAATGTACTGGTAGCAAAATCTTCTCGTTCATGGATGGTTTCTCCAGCTATAATCAAATACAGATAAAACTGGAAGATCAACACAAGAATGCCTTCATTTTCACTTGAGGTACATTTTCTTATCATAAACTGTCATTTGGTCTTAAAAATGATGGATCCACTTTCCAATGGGCTATGTCATACACTTTCCGTGACATCAAACACATTATGAATGCTTACTTAGATGATTTGGCTGCTCATTCACAACGCCATAAGGCCCACCCTGGTCACTTGCGAGCCATTTTTATCCAATGTCGCTAGTACAATAATCATTTGAATCCACATAAATGTATTTTTTGTGTGGTGTCTGGAAGATTGCTAGGATTCATTGTATCCAAGTATGGGATCTTGGTAGATCCCTTAAAGGTGCAAGCTATTTTCAAAGTACCTCTTCCTCGTACCATTAGCAAACTTCAAAGTTTGCAAGGGAAGGCAAACGTTTTGCGACAATTCATCGCCAATTATATCGAGATAACAATAGGTTTGATGTGCATGTTGAAGAAAGGCATACCTTTTGTGTGGGACGACCAAGCACACCAATCATTTTATGCCTTGAAGAAGACCTTGATGTTGACTCCCTTATTGAACCCTCCTAATTATACTCAATATTTCCTACTCTAAATTGTAGCCTCTAAATCCACCATTAGCATGGTGCTCATCCAGGAGCACAAGGTGCAACACGATCACATCATTTACTATCTTATCAAAAGACTTGTAGGTCATGAGCTTCACTACTCTCACGTAGAAAAGTTGGCCTTCGAAATAATCTATTTTGTCCAATGATTATGCCATTACATCCTCTTATGCAAAACCACTGTAGTTTTAGATGCCAACCTAATGCAACACATCCTTAGTCGATAGATCATTGGGGGAAAGTAATCGAAGTGGATTGTTATCATCCAAGAGTTTGACTTGGAATTTGTCTCATCCAAGTCTAAGAAATCCTTGGCTTTCACAGAGTTGATGTCTAAACTTCCCCGAGTCGTTGAAGAACCAGTGGTTAATGAATCTTTTCCCAATGAGTTCTTGTTCCTTATTGGCTCGTCTTATCCTTGGTATGGAGATGTATTGGTCTACCTTTAGACTCAAAGTTTCTTCCCTCATATTTCCCATGATGAATGTCAATACATATGACATCAAGATAAACACTACCTTATTGTAGAAGACACCTTGTATCGTCAGGGAGTTGATTTGATTCTACGTTGTTTCCTGGTCCATGAGGAAGCTGGAAGAGTTCTCAATGACTTCCATGTTGGGGAGTGTGGCAGTCATCTCTCTGGGTTGTACACTGCCCCAAAAAATTTGTGCGCTGGCTATATCTGGCCCTCAATCTTCAAAGATTGTATGAATGCAGTCTAGAGATGTTATTCTTGTCAAATATTTAGTCATAAGATGCACAGTCATCTTGCCCCCCTCCATCCTGTGGTGATCGTCAACCCCTTTTCTAAGTGGGGCATTGATTTCATGACATGTAAGCCTACCTCAGCTAATGGCCATGGCTACATTATCATGACCATTGACTACTTCACTAAATGGGTTGAGGCTACGCATACCTATTTTAACGACATAACCACTGCTGCTCTTTTCATATTCAACCACATAATTACTAGGTTTGGTGTTCCTAATACCATAGTGACGGACCATGGGTCCCATTTTCGTAATAATATGATGATAAAATTAGCTGTCAGGTTGGGTTTTCATCAAGATAACTCAACACCCTTACCCTTGGGCCAATGGCTAAGTAGAAGCCATAAACCGTGTTCTCAAGACAATGATCCATAGGATGTTAGGGAAGGATAAGAAAAACTAGTACCTTATGCTCTTTTAAGCATTATGGGATTACCATACCTCTACCAAAACTGCCATTGGATTCAGCCTGTTCCAACTTATTTATGGTCTAGAGGTAGTATTACCTATTGAATGCGAAATCCCATCATTAAAAATTTTCGTCGAACTGTTACCCAACAGCTCTCCCGAGGAGGAGAATCTCTTGTACTTGGACCAACTTGATGAACAACGTCATGACACTGCTTTGGACAATTAAAAACACAAATGACATGTCAACGCACAATATGAAAAATCTATCCATCCTTGTTTTCTTTTTGTGGGTGACTTGGTATTGGTTTATGACCAAGACGATGACACCTTAGGAGAAGGTAAGTTTGAACCCCTTTGGCATGGTCCTTACATTGTTAAACATGTCTTGAAGAGAGGGGCCTATGAGATCATGGAATGTGATGGGAATCCTCTTTCAGAGCTCCACAATAGGCTCTACCTCAAAAAGTATTAGGCCTAGGCCATTTGGCCACATGATACTTTGCACATAAGTGTGTTTTAGTGTGGTTGTGGAGTGGTGTGTTTTGATTTTATACGTGTGTTAATTGTCTCATTTAGTTGCTTGTTATGATTTATGCTTGATTTGCAGATGTCATTTTCCTCTTCAGTATATGTGGGATACACTGATGGTTCCAGTCATAGTACCTGCAACATTGCTTCTGCCGCTTGGGTGATCTTCTCACCCATTGACGAGCTTGTGAGTTCAGGAGGTGTCTACCTTGGGCCTGCAGCCAATAACATTGCATAATATAGTGTCGTCATTGAAATATTGTCTGAAGCGCTCTCCCTTGGCATTCAGCATCTTGTGGTTATATTAGAATCTCAGCTTGTGGTCTCACATTTGAATCGCACATAAAGTGTCAGACATCCCAAAATTTTGCGTAAATATTTGAGGGTGTGATTTCTTGAATGTTATTTTGAGCATATTGAATATTGCCACGTCCCAATAAGATATAATGCATTGGCTGATTCATTAGCTAACTATGTGTTAGATTGACATTTGTCTCATTAAAATTGAGTTTTTAAGCATGAATGTACATACAACATGGGGTAATATTCACAACATTTAGACAACCATAGGTAGCAGTCGAAACAAAACATGTATATATCTATTATCAAAGTGTGGTTACATCCTTAAAAAATGAGGTGCAAGTACCAAAATTGGGGCTCTACTGGCCTCCTGATACATATAGATGTCGAATAACTAATACAAGTGTCTAGTATAAAATAGGGTGCCATGGTCCACTCAGTCATGATGCTCTTGGTAGCATAACTCTTCCTGAAACACCTTCTAGAGAAGTAGGCGAAAGGGGTGGGAAACACCCTCAGCGTGTCTGCGCATATGTGAGGGTACATCATGCTATGGTGTGTGGGGGACTCCCATGGTCATCCCCTCCAAGTTGTGTCAGACGCACCACAGTTCTTCATTGTTGCCAACCCCATCCCCTCCCAATGAATTCTCATAGTTGCTCTGATGATGATCTCAACCTCATCCCTCTAGATGATCTAGTCCTACATCTGCATAAACCAAACATAATCTTGTGTCAGTCTGCACCCATAAAAATAATTACATATATTAAAATACAAAAAAAATTCAAATATGACAAAATTAAAATGACACATTTACCTGTGGCTCCCCATGCCTCACCTGGGGACAATGGAAGCTCTGAATCCTAAAGCAAATTAGTTCCTGCATATGAAAATTCCTCGATACTCACGATATGGCACCACCACCAACTCACAAATCAAATACTATAGTGGTCTTGATGTTGACCCCTTGGTAGCCTAGCCATATACTTGGCCCAAAATAACATACGTGGCTCATTGGGTCCTGGTTAGCCTAGCACTATCCCCAGAGCTAGTTGAGGCACTATCTCCAAGAAAATTGTCACAAGTAGGGAGCCATACCCAAAAATATTTTCCTACCCTGTCTGGAGCAAGCCAGTTGGTTTTTCATGTTCATCAAGAATCCCTCACACTAGTTAAATATTGGAGGATCTAAACACACGAGAGCCACCTACATGTTGGACTTGGATGCCAAATGAGGGGCTATAGAATCCGAGACTCAGGTAATGAAAAATAGAATCGTCTTCAATGGAAGATTTGTAATATCCCGGATGGGAATATGGCCGCTCGCCTTCTGGGCACCAACCTGGCAATATTCCTCAATGTAATTGTTGACTGTGTGACCTTCATCACCTGGTGTATAACCTACTCACCAAGGCACACCTCGTCGATACAACCCCATGGAGAAATAAATATCATCTATGTCTAAAAAGAGGACTTTCCCTTGGATAATGAAACACTATTGGTCCGGCTCCCAATACTGGACTAGCTGGTCCAGTAAAAACTCAAGGGAGCCCAACATTGGGAAACGAAAGAACTTCAGGAGCCCACACTCCCGAAGAATCGCCAGGTTCATAACATCCTCTTGGGCCGCATAGTCATTTGCTTCGTGTTTCCTTTCTTTCCACTCAATCATTTTTCCAATATTATCCACATCCAGAAGACAAAGTGACCAAAAAACCCATCAGTGAAATTTTCCTCAAAATGTGCCCGCTAGCCTAAATCCTTTCCCCTAAGGCAACCTGATTGGATTTATCTCGCAAGTTTCCTTTTCCTTTGTGTGATGCGCTATGGGTGTCCCACAGGGCCACGCATGATGACCCCACAACGTCACATGAGGCACCGTGGGACACCCACAAAGTGTCATGCAAGAATGCTTGTGATATCACTCAACTGAGCGCAACTCCATGCCAGTGGGCCGTGCATCTTTTTCCCCTTCGCTCGAAAATACAAACAATGTGAAAGAAAGTTTTCATTGTGCTCACCTGGATCAAAGATGATGGCTGAATGCTTGAACAAATCTCCCCCTGAGCTCACAAACTCCTCTTGAATGAGGGATTTCTCCTCAAATCTCTCCACACTCGTATCTTGTAAGTGAAGAATGAAGCTTCTTCAAGGTAAGTTGTCTTTTTATAACCTTTTGGAGGAATAAAATAATCATTTTTCACTTTGAGACATAAAAGTGAGTTTTTTACTTTAATAAGAGCTCATGGCATTTTTATTTTTTAATTGACCTTGGAATCTAGTTTACATGTGCCTAATAGGATTCTAGGGACTTTTTGCAAAGATGGCAATGCCCACTCCACTTTAGGTATATATTCCTAAATTGGCATATAGGGATAGGTTTTTCCCTGCATTTTTCGTTTTTCATTATTAACCGTCCATACTGCCAACGATATGCCTTAGTTTTGAACCCGATCGATTGCGATGCTAGCCACTCCTTTTGCATGCTGTAACTGGTTAATAGTGCCTACCTATCATGGGTTCCCTAGTTAGCACCCATAATTCCATCTCATTCATATGCCACATTTTATCGTAGGCCTGGGATTCCTCATTTAGCCCCACCACGACTTGAAGATTGAGCCACATTTTCCTCTCTTCATCTATATTCTGGCCATATCCTGTGGGGTCTCCCAAACATTTTTCTTGTTGCTTAATGGTTGCCTATGCATTTTTTTCTCACGTCATGTCTCCCACCATTGTGTTATTGTTTTCCCATATCCTGCTTACCACTATGTAGTAGCCTTGACCATCCACCTCTTTCATTATTTGGCCTCTATTTTGCATCCTCCTACCCAGGGAGGGAACAAGCTGCTAAGAGTGGACCTCACTTGCTAGTACCATTTGCATTATTCATTACTTAGGTTGGTTCCATGCACTTGGAACATAGGTGCATGCTATTAAGCCACTCATTCTCTCCCACTGAGTATACTTTTATCTCTTTTTCAAACTCATAAAATAACATGAAAAAGACACTCACGAGTCTCCTTTAAGCTCTTTTCAGACTCTCTAAACATGAAAATATTTCCTAGCGAGCTTGTTTTATTTCACACTTGTTAAATGGTTTTGAAAAGATGTCTATTTGGTGTAATTTTAACCCTTTTTCAGATCAGATGGACTACTTACGAAAAATGAATACTCTAGTCAACCCGGGCTAGAAGAGTTCTCCATTGTATTGTTTTATGCTTTTTCAGGATTGGGGGACTAAATTTACAAAAAATAATATATGAGCTTACTTGCGTCATTATTTCATTCTCGTTAAACCATGAAGGACACCAAGCATACTTGTGTCATTCTTTCATTCTCGTTAAACCATGAAGGAGACGAAAAATTGAAAAAAAATGAAAAAGAAAGAGAGGGAGTTTTTTCACCATTGGTCTATTCTCAAAATGGAAGCATCAATAAAGTTGCCCTTGAACATGGAATCTATTTGAGTCCTCATTATACAGTTGGGTTTTAGCTTTCCCAGGATTTGTCCCAGTAACATGAGTCAAAGATACTCCTCCGAGTAGTTACTCTTCCGGTCCTCATGGAGAGTGCTTCAATGCCTCCTGCATTGTTGAACTATATTCATCCAACTCTTGTGTCTTACTTAAAAGTCACCATTGTGTCATGATATATGTTCAAGGGAATTTTAAGCCTGATTCAACCATTTGTTGTTTTGTTGACTTTCTGAGTTGGCCATCCCCATGTTAGTTTCACTTTGTGATACTCTCTCTTCACATCATTTCTCGGTGTATGCTTCATGTCAATTGATGGGGGATACCTCAAGGCCCTCCTTTGATGGATCTATTCCTATCGACTTCATCGCATTATCTAGGAGAGGGATACAAAAACCAACTAGTACCTTGGAGCTTGCTGTCATCAGTGGTAGGCCTTGTCGTGATCGACAATGGGTTTTCCTCATTGACTCTTGATTGGTTGATTCTATGAGTGTTCGACATCAGATCCTCCATTCACACTCGCTAGATTGTACTAGGTACCATGGGGTCCATCATCATCATCGATGGGTCCCCTCACATCTGTTAACGAGATACCTCAATGCCTGGTAATCAGACGATTTCTACCATACTCGACATCATCTCATTTATTCGCATGTTGTAGATTCGTACCATCGGGGTTTGGGATGAAGACCTTGGGTTGGGGCCATATCCTTCTTTTTTACAATGTCCCCTCCCAATTTGCGTTGGAGTATGTCACTTGTATATGAAGACTTCAGGGGAACTCTCCTCAGTGCTTGTTGTCTTCCTGACATCTATATGTTGTGTCATAGATCCACATTGTATTTGATGGTGGCTATGATTATGTTCCTGACATAGATCCACATTGTATTTGTTGGTGGATATGATTGATTTCATGATGTAGATCCACATTGTACTGTCTCATGGATATGGTCTTATTCATGACATGGATCCACTATGTATTCTTTCGTGGCTATGGTCTAGCATTTCATTTTATGGGTCCGCAATGTATTGTTTGGAAGCCATGCTCATTATGAGTCTGAGTATGTCTACCTAGGGGACTAGTCTATATATGCTCATCCTTGGTGTTTGATTGCAAGAATTCTTTGGTTTCTAAAGCTCCTTTTCTATTTCCTTACACTACCTCACATGGAATTTATTGTAATGTATTTCAACCATCCACTCCTTTTCTGACCTCACACATTAGGGGGCATATGCTATAGCCTTAATTTCCACCCTATAGGCCAGAGAGGAAGTCATTAGAGGATTAAATATATAGTACATATTTTACCTAGGGTTTGACCCCTTTTGGAGCTCTTTTTTCCCCTTTTAGGCATCCTCATGGGACACCTAACATACAACCATCAAGCCCCCCTTGCTAAACACTAGTGGTTCAACCTGTGAGGCACTGTCAAACTTCTAGAAATGAAGAGTTACAAGGTGAGGGGCGAGAGATGAGTTGGATCTTCATGTCAAAGGCCTAGGAACTCACATCATTTGAGTCTCTAGTGGCCTTTAGAATATATAGAATCCTCTCCCAAGCCTCATCCAAGAGATATGTAACAAAGGAAAGCCTTGGGAAAGAAAGAGGAAGAATTTAGAGTATTGTTATGTTGTCCAACTGCAGAGGCATCCATCATCACAACCATAAGTCATTGATCCTAGATTGACCAAGAAGTTGCAAGGAGAGGCAAGGAGCAAAGGAGCTAAAGGAGGATGGATCGTCATCAAGTCGAGGTATGAATTTATATGTATTCTATATGATTCATTAATAGATCATTTGGTTTCCCCCCCAAATGTTTGTCTCTGATATATGAATATTCAGATCTGGTTTATATTGTTGTGGACGAGACTAGATCAAGATAGATATAGGATTCTAACACTAGGAAGACAAAGTAGAATGTTATTGTTTTGTCTTTGGTGTGCAAGAAGTAGGTTGTATAAGTTGGATCTAGAACTTCAGGACTGAAGCAACCTAGAATACACTAAGGATAACCTTCAGGAAAAACTATGCCATTCTCCCAACTCCTTGTGTGTGATCTAAGTGCTTTTTTCTAGGAGAACCATAGGAAATCTATCCCTCTCTTGTCTAGGATTACTAGGCCAATCCTAGGGAGATATTACTATCTGTTCAGTGAGATCCCTGTGAGAAAAAAGCCCATAATTCTATATGAGGACCTTGTTTGATCTAATAGCTACAAAAGAAGTTCTGGAGACCTAATTGAGAATTTATTTGGTACTGATTTGGTCAAGCTCTGTAACTCTCAAGACCTAATAAATTGCAATGGAGTAATGAAGTAGCCAAACTCCAACCAGATGACTTGTATTCATGGGATAGGTAGTAGTGTCATAGATGATGTGATATCTAATATCCAAAATTCCAACCAAATAATAACTTTTGACCTTTTAAATGACCATGAACCTGACTCTGATCATAGACCTTTAATCCTAACTCTAAACTTTGCCATAAACAGGAGCACCATTGAATAGAATTATGGTGATCAAAAGAAACTGCGCTTTAACAAAAGTAAATTTTAACTTTTATTAAAGGATTTAAATAGTTAATTACATCTCCTAACTTATAAGGACAACATTAAATACCTCTATCATAATTTTACAACAACCCTTTCCATTTCTATTAACAAGTTCTCTTTGGAGGTGTCCTGTTAAAAGAATAATAAAATGACCAACCCTTGGTATGATAAATAATGTAAAATTGCTAAGAAATCCATTAGGGATGCTTCTAATGAGTCCTTAAAATTCGATAAGATCAATACATACAAATCCATAATTAAAAGGAAAAAAAAAGGTACTATATCAATAAAAGGCAAGAACAACTTTTACAACTATCTAAGTTGTATCCTAAGAAGTCCTGGATGCAAATTCTAATCTGCAATACTAAAGAAAATAATATGATTCCATTAAGGGACTGGAATTCCTACCTTAAAAGTCTTTATGAGTTCCCTAATTCCATGGACACCATTCCTATTGTCCCTACATAGGTTGAAGTTTTTTCTTTGGATGACATAGAATTCAGGGTTAAGCGGCTTGCAAATGGGAAAGATAAGGACATTGAAGGCTACCAAGCTGAATTTTTTAAGCTCGGAGGGCCTATCCTCATCCCTCACATACACAAGATCTACAATTTAGTAGTCAAGTAGGGCATCCCTAAACCCTAGAGACAAAGTCTCATTGTTTCTATTTTTAAAAATTGGGATAGAAACATTCCCTCTAATTATAGGGCCATTATGATTAGCTCAATTTTAGCCAATATTTATGGAATTATTTTGGAAAAGAAGATTAGCCTTTGACTAGAAGGTCACGGTAAAATAGATAAAGGCTAGGTTGGGTTTAGGAGATATCATTTGATTGTGGACCATCTTGTTACCTTTAGGATAATTGCAGAGGAGTTCCACAATACTAAAACCAATATTTTTTGTTGTTTTGTTTTCTTTAGAAAAGGTTTTGGCACAATTCCCAGGAAAAACCTTTGGAATAGGTTGGAAGAGATTAAAGTGCCTTTTGAGTTGAGGGTTGATGTAATAAGGCTATATGAGAATGCTATTGCTAAGTTTGAGAATGTTGAGGGTTGTTCGAAAGAGATTAACTGCAATATTGGAGTCAAGCAAGGTTGTCCCTTGTCCCCTACCCTTTTTGGAATATACATTAACAAGTGAGAAGATCACTTGGAAGAAGCAAATTGTGTTGACCCTACTCTCACTGTTATAGTCACCAATCTTCTTCTTTATGCTGATGATATCATTCTTACGACGAGGAGTCCACACGATCTTGAAAACCAACTAAGAATCCTCCAGATTTTTTTCTCCAATATGGGTATGAATGTTAATACTGGCAAGACTAAGGTCATGATCATTAAATCCAATAAGATCACTTATGATGCCTTTGTATATGACAACAAAAACTTGAAGGAAGTGACTTCATACAAGTATCTTGGAATCGATATTCACCACAAGCTCAACTAGAATTATAGCATTGAGAACATGATTATTGGGGGATGGAAAGCTTATCATGGGCTTGAAAACAATTGTAAATCAACCGATCTTTGGATATGGGATAAGAAGAAACTCCTCTTTGAGACTCTTGTTACACCTATTGTTATTTATGGATGTGAATTATGGGGATGCTGTATCTCTCGTGAATCCTAGAGAAAGAAAGAGAAAATAAAAAAGAATTTTATAACATATAATCTCAAAATTAAAGGAAATACGCCCTATCCCATCCTCCTATTAGAGGCAAGCCTTTCCCCCATTGAGAGCATGGATATAACTAGATACCTAATATATAAGAATAATTTAAACAACATGGAAGATAAGAGGCTTCCTAAAATTTCTTCAAAATCCAATCGTAACCACCATCAACTCAAGCGAGGATGGCATCAAGATGCCCAGTCTTGGCTAAGATATTGGGGAATCATGGAAGACACCGTTTTGCAGAATAAGGATACTATTAAAATATCATCAAATCAAAATTTGAGGAGAAAATGTGGTGTGATAGAGAGTTAGAGGAAAAAATAAAATTAAGGTATTATAAGAATGTAATCAACCCTAATCTAGAAGATCAAAATCATCTCTTTATTTTGAAAAGTGCAAAGAAAAAATAAGCATTGCTAAGATAATAACAAATTCTCACAAGCTCCATAGTGAAACTGGGCATTGTTAGGATATTTAGACACTTAGGAGTTAGTAAGATCTACTTGGTCTATTGTGTC
>ML789646.1:223883-248541 GCA_009831015.1 Picea engelmannii
GGGCATAATACTATGGGCTACCAAAACAATGGGACATTTTTAAAAATATATAATTTTTATTCTAGAAATTTTTTTAATCCTATATAATTTTGAGTATGTGTAATTTTATATATTAGTTTTTAATAATATTTACTATTTTTTTTGGAATTTTACACCTTGAAAAGTTGGTCCAAAAACTTCTAAGATAACGTATTTAATTTTATTTCCTTATCTTGGGGGAACATACTACATCATTTTCATAAATGGATATTAATATAAAATACATATTTAAGGTGGTTTTGATAAAAGTGAAATAACCATGGGAAGCTTCGATAAAAGTGAGATATTAAAAAAAAATATTAAAAATTGTCTACACAACATTATTTTATCAATTTCTTGACTTTTCCTTAGGAGGACGCTTTTGAGTTGAAATTTCCTCTAATGTTGTCTACAATTATACCATGTTGATTTTCTCTATCAACCCCATGTATTCACTGATACCATGTTTATTTTCATGCAAACCTAGCACCCGACAATTAGTCATAATAAAATTTCTTTATTAAACAACTGCACAACTAGGTTATCAGTGACACATTAGCAAAATAATTAAAACAGAAACCATAACACATTGCACATGAGATATTCAGGTAAACAACCCCTGGAAAAACCCTTGTGGGAAAACTAGATATGTGATGATTTTATTGCTATAAAATCAGGGCTCCCGTCCTGGGATAATGGCCCTTCAGAGGATTACAATGCAACTATAACCTAACCCACCTAGTTGTTATCTCTCTCGCTGCCCTTCACACCTTTCCTTGGCCCTTCCCACTCACATTTGGATGAACTATTTTCACCTGCTCAATGAGATGTCCTCACTCTCTACTTAGTGTGTCTCTCACACCCTCACACTCTCTGTGAGTCTCTCACATTGTGTATGCGACTCTCTCACCTCCTCACACAATGTATCTCATCCTCTGACTTAGTCTTCCTTTTATTACATTGAGTTAACCATAAATCCAAAACCCCAGATCTCCTCTAAAGTGATCAACATATGAGATATAATATCACGTTCACTTTAGGTCTAATGGTTAGGACTTAATCAAATCTCACTTAAGTTACTAATTCCAACAAACTTAGGAATTTAACTTAATTAATTAAAATATCACTCACTTTAATTAATGAGTCATAAAGTGAACTTTCTAAATTTTTCTAAGAGGTTATAAGAATGACTCCCACGTGTTGACACAAACCCATGTGGAAGTGCCATTCCGATGCTACTAAAACATCAACATGCAATTGGTTCTTATGGTGGCACTCAAAAACCCAATCAAGAAACTGGTATACGTTTAGAAATATTTTTTCAAGACATTTCAAAACATTGAGGAAAACAAAGTTTTCTCCAAATCCACTCGATTACAACAGTTGGGTTTGGTGGAAAAATGTTTTAAATATTTACATATGTTGGTTACTTGAGTGCTTAATTTACTAGATCATTCTCTCTTACAAATTTCAATATTAGGATTAAAGGAAAACACAAGGAATGAACTCAAACTGATAGATATAAAAGATATAGAACAAGCATGAATAAAGGCTAGAATCACTAAATAAAAATTGATGTCCTTGCAACAAGTCACCTGGTCCCACTCCTAGAAATTGAGCTCAAAGTATATCCCCGTATAAATATAATTCCACCATTTGATGTAAGGGATTGGAAAAATCGATTCTTTAGATGTCCTGCTCCCAACTAGAGGACACGCCATAAATGCAAGGAAAATAAATTCTATCTATGTGAAGTACAAAGTGATAGAGAAAAAGAGATAAGCAATTTGTCTCCATCTGACACATATTCAAAAAATTCAAATGAAGAGTCCAAAAATCCTAGAGGATCTAACTATCATAATTCCTTTCCAACACTCTCATTTGCTACGATGACTAGCATTTATCAACACCAAACTCTCAAGGTTTTGGGACACATTAAAAAGAGAAGGGTAACAATGCTAATAGATTGTGGGTGTTCTCATAATTTCATTGATACTAAAATATCAAAACAATTAAACATATTTGTCTATCCATATTCTATCCTTCAATTCACAATCCCAGGAATAAAACTATCTTATGCACAAGGAAATGTCATAAGGTTAAATTGTCAATTAATGATTACCGATCACACTCCCCCATGTATGCCATGGAAATATGGGTAGTGGATGTATTATTAGGATCCTAATGGATGTCCATGGTTGGTACAATAGGGTTAAAATTATAAAAACAATTCCTAAATTTCTTAAAAAATGGGAGGAAATACAAGTTTTATGAAATCAAAATCCCACCCCCTCAAATAGTTTTGTCTAATAGAATGGAGAGGATGATTAAGAAAGGATCCCAAACTTACCTTTTCCACTATTATTCAATAGAGGTGTCCTCTAACGAAAATGATGTTCCTAAAGGTCTTGATGAGATTCTTGGAAAACATAGTACCATTTTTCCAGACCTTCCTTGGGGTCTCTCTCCAACACGATCCATAGATCACATTATAGAATTAATCCCCAGTTCAGCCCCAATTAGAACAAATTATTACATAAAATACCACAATCACAAATCAAAAATTAATTGATTGGTTTGGGGGTTATTAGATTGTGTTGTTATAACTAGAAGCAAGAATCCCTATTCAACTCCAGTCATACTTGTAAGGAAATAGGATGGGTCTTACAGAATCTGTGTTAATTATAGATAACTAAACAAAATCACCATAAAAGATAAATTCCCCATTCCATTTGTGGATGGAATATTAGACGAGCTCCATGGTGCTAAGTATTTCTCCAAGATTGACCTTAAATCATGGTATTAGAAGATAAGAATCCAATAAGAGGACATTACCAAAATTGTGATTTGCACCCATGAGGGCATGTACAAATTTCATGCTATGTTTTTTGGATTTTCTAATGCACCAACAACCTTCCAGGAAGTAATGAATTATTTATTCCATCCATAGAGGATATTTGTACTTGTTTTTTTTTGATGATATACTTGTTTACAATAAAAATTGGAGCCTACACCTTAATCATGTAGAGACTGTATTGAAGCTTTTAGAAGAAAATGTGTTTTATGAAAATACATCAGAATGCAGTTTTGGACAAGAAGAGATAGAATTTCTGGTTCACATTGTAATTGTTGAAGGAATCAAGGTAGACCCAAAGAAAATTATGGCAATTACAGAGTGGCCTAGTCCTAAAACAATCACATCACTACGAGGATTCATATGTATTATAGGGTATTATAAAAGATTTGTAAAAAAGTATGCATATATCTTGACCTCGCTAACAACGTTGTTGAAAAAATACATTTTTAGATGGAACAATATAGCTACAAATTGTTTCAAGAAGATGAAGAATTTAATGAAATCCATGTTAGAAATATTGTACTAATCTTATTGTCCTATACCACTTTTTGTTTACACGAGGATATAGTTGTTATCCTTGGTAAAAATACACTTAGTTATGTGTACCATTATTGTGGTTACCTATTCATGTACTATATATATGTACAATATCTCAATACAAGTTGATTCAACTCTGGTGTCTTTTCTGCCATATTACGAGTGCTTGATTTTCTTGGTTATTTTATTGCTCCGTATTTTTATCATGTGGTATTAGAATGTGGTTGTATATCTGGTGTCTATCAGAGCTGTCATTGTTGGGAGATGTTGACAAATTAAATCATGCATCTGACATTGAAGAAGGTGAAGGAATTTTGAAGGATTCGGGCTATGGAATAATGAAATTTTAATGGTGAGTTTTTATTTCCTATTCTGATTTTTCAGGGGTAAAAAAAATAATTTCTTTTATTTTCTCGCTGGATTCAAGAGCACCAATATCAGTGCATCTGCAATTATTTTTTTGTGGATTTGACTATTCTTCTTTGCGAGTCTCTTCCTTGTGAGCTTCTGATTCAAAGATCCTTTGCACAAATATAAAAATGTCTCCAAGAAAATCTGTAAAAGCTTGAATATAATTCTCATCATTTATGTAGCGATTCGCCCCTTGGCTACCATTTTCCCATATCTTAGATTTTGGTAAGGATCGATCCCATTACCCATTCTTTTCGTCGTCTTTGAAATAACCATTTCTAGAGATTGTTTGTCTGGATAAACAATATTCAAATAAAAATGGAACACCCAACCGTTGCAAAAGTGAAATTGTGGATTTCAACTTATCCTCGTTGGTAGTAAATATTCATTCTTGTTGTATTAGTTTCATGTCTATAGGAAAATTCCGTGGGACAATTTTTTAGGATGTAGCAATGTTTCATTCACACAGATAAAGGATACACCATTTTGTTGAATCTACTATGTGTTCTTCATATCATTGTTTAAGTTACAAAGAAAATTGGAGAGCTTGACTCTTTGAGGTTGTCGGTCTGTAAATATTCGATGGGCTCTTAGTGAATTTGATTAGAAATTTTCTCACATGCCTCCCTTAAGAGTATCTTTTCCAGGGTAAGGGCTGAAGTTAGAAGTACTAGAGCCTTCTACACAATTCATAGCAAATATAGGATAGAAGTCGTCTTATTTCTTGCATGCACAATCTATAAACAATTTGGTTATGGAAAGCTTCATCCTCAGGACATAGGATTAAAATAAATTTTACGATCTAGATTGGAGAAAAGTGATCTAAGAGCCAAGAAAATTCTTATTTATTGCATGCACATGAACAAATACAATCAAGAAGGAGCTATTGAGAGAAGCTCATAGTGAGTAAGTTTGATGATTTGATAATGCATGGCGTGAAACCTGAGATCTTGAAAAGAGATTGATGAATGGTTGGATAAGAATTCCAGTCTTTCACCCAAAGAATCGTATATAATTTTAAACGCTTCGAGTAGAACACATAATCAAATGCAACTCAATTCTTGATGATTCGCAGTGTTGTAGTCTCATATCTCAAATTTCATTGAGATGTTTTTATGGATCTGGAGAGCTAGTTTTACATTTTGCCTTTGTAATTGCAACACAATCTTGGAGGGTTCTTTTGAAGGATCAAAGCAAGAGGAGGAAATGTAATCTACATTTATTTGAGAGGTTTATTCCGATGAATGTAAATTGTAGTGATTATGGATGGACCACTAAAATTTAAAAGAATAGTAACACATAGTAAGGTTAGTTGGTAAAGTGAGAACACGTTCCATTAATATTGTATGAATAATATAATCACAATTTGTATTCAGATTATTAGTATTTATTAGAGCACAATAAATTTCAATCAAACACTTTTTTCATGAGACTATACCTGGGTTAAGACCAAGTCCCTATAGATATCTTTTATTGCATGGTGTGTAGTGTATCTGTTGCATATTTTTCTTCTTTTTATGGTCATGGTGCAACAATAACATAACATAATCATTGTCAATGAAAACAATCAATATGGTGATATAAGGTGCTTATAAGGTGTATTTACTTTTGGCTATATAACGTGTTTTTTTGTATTTTGGAGATATAAGGTGCATATTATTCCATTTTTTTTTGGTGATATAAGGTATAACTCCACTTGTAACCGAACAATGTCTAAAGTCATTAGTCTATTTATTTAGTCCTAGACTTGCCCGAAATTAAATAAGGGGGTCTTAGGAGATTTGTATGTGTGTCATGTTGAAATTTGGTGAGTTTTTCTTTCTCTTCACACACATCACATACACATACAACAACATAAAGAACATTCATTTGCATTGAAGGTAATCAATTAACAAAGGAAAACAAGGTCAAACAAAAATATCAAAGTGCACATGCAATCTCATCTCAAGAATGCAAACAAATGGACATCCACATATTTTACAGCAGGTCTCTTGCAATTGTAGTTGTAGCATCAACAAGACATGTTTCTTGCACTTATAATTTGGAAAGTTTTTTTGTGCAAGAGTTTGGAGTATTTTTTCTTCTTTTGGAAACATTGTATGGTATTTTTCTGAAGACACCATTGAGTTGTGTCCATTATATGACCCACTTAAAATTGAATAAAGGGGTTCAAACAAGAGTTTGAAGTTGTGTACATAACACCTTCCTGAAATTGAATAAGGGGGTTTTCAAGAGAGGTCATACAAGTTTGCAAAAATTTTCTTGAATATTCCACTCACATCATAATGGCTAGGATTGAAGAAATGTTTTCTCTACTGCACACATTAATCAACTCCACTTTTGAATCTATAGTTTTAATGAACAAAAATACTCTCACTATAGTGCTTACTTGCTTACAAGTCATGCACATAAAGGTTGATATGTTTAAAATTCACAACAAGTTGTTATCCGATGAATTGAGTCTCCTCTGGTATCAACATTTTGATTTCATACTTCTTTAGCACAATCCATTGTTTGGATTACCTATTGATAGTGAACAAGAGGGAATTGAATATGTTTTGGTTATGAATAAAATCAATTACTTTGATGTAAATGTTAAATCAGTTGAATATGAATTACATGGTGACACTAGGATAATAGATGACAACACTAAGGCGAATAGTGAACTTAAGAAAAATTAGGATAAGTTGAATGAAATCCTTGAAAGGACAGATAAATATGTGGATAAATTTGAGGATGCAACTAAAATTGTTAGGCCTTGGGAAGAATTGGAGCTAAAAAGGAATCAATACAACTTAGGATATGAAAAGGCTGATGACAACCTTTTTCATATTTTGGATTATAGTAAACACATTACATTTGTGAGCAGTGTTTTTTGGGATAATGTTGAACATATACACAATGTCGATGCAATTAGAGATGATAAGGATGATATAGTTGTTGAGGATGATGATGTTTCTACAACTATTGTTGATTTGTATGATCATGATGATAAATTGGATGAAGAACCCATACATTTCCAACACTATCACCGACTTGGCCATGATGAGTCAAAGTGTTTTGATCTTCACCCATGCGGTTTTTTTGGGAAGACCAATATCCTCTCACAAAGGTGTCATAAGAGAAAGAAAATCAAACATAAACATACACATTTTGAATGGTTAGGGAATTGGCATTGGAGTTTAGAAGTCAAGCTATTGGAGTAGTCTTATATACGAGTTCTTACACAAGTTCAACTATGTTTACAAGGAGCACTTTCTACAGTGGATGGTTCTGAGTGCTTTGGATTTGATTATTTGAGGGAAAGATTGGGGCCCACTCGAGTTCATATTTTGAGTTGAATATCATGTCTTTTGAATCCACTCGAAGACATTTTGATTACCCCTCTTTACTTTTAGGGGGGTATGTATGATGATACATGCTTCTCACCTTTCAGTTGACAAAAGGGAACTTAGTGATGATATGTCAAAATTCAGGTTTCGAAGTCTACCTTGATGATTTATAGTTCATTTAGGATGAAATTTTTTGGGGATGATGATGATTGATTCATTATACATGATACATAATCAATGTTTTTGACATCAATCATTTATGGGATTGATTTTGCAAATGGACTATGGATTTAGGATTGCAGATGCATTTATTTAGGATAACTATATTCTATAATTGATGATGGATTTAATGATTTGGATTTGGATTGGTCACTTTGACCTTCAGAGGACTTTTGTTGAGACATTTCAACACTTGGCAGTTTTGAGGGATTCAGGTTTTTGATGGATATTGGATGGATGGATGGATGACTTGCCACATTTTGGCATTGGATGGATTTAAGTCACCTTGTGACTTTAATGGTGGTTCGATAGTTCGACACCTTGATGACAATTCAACATTTTGATCAACAATTCCTATTTGTGATAGTACCAATGATTCATAGGGTTTACTACCATGGGATTTTCATGGACATGAGATTTTGTGGATACATGGTTTGGATTCCTTTTGAAACTTTTTTCTGTTAGCAGGATTATTGACATTTTTTTTCTGTGTCTATTTCTGAGAGAAGTTTGTGAACTTATTTGTTCACTTTATAGTCTTCGTAATTTACAGGGATGATCTTTGGATCTAGAAGAGGACAACTATTTCTTCTACATTTTTTCTTGAGGCATTCAGGATTGTCAAGCATTTTCAGGATTTGGGATGTGTTGGACATGTAGCTAATTCAATTCTCATCAACATTTTCTCTCATCATTTTCGGGTTCACATCATTGAACACCTATATGTTGTTTGGATCATTTGTTACACAATGAGTTTTCTAGAATTGTTTTCAACATCCATTTTTGGCAGTTTTTAAGGCACATCTTCATTAACACTTATGAGATTTAATACCATGAGTTATAGGTTGAAGAATTATCATCTTTTGAACTAGTCCTTGTTGTTGAGTTGATACATTTGTATAAACTAAAGATTAAGGGGGGATTTGTTATAAATATTGTACTAATATTAATGTCCTAATCCACTTATGTTTACTTGAGGATATAGTTGTTATCCTTGGTAAACGTACACTTAGTCGGCTCCGATGCCTTTTCCTCCATATTACGAGTTCTTGATTTTCTTGGTTATTTTCTTGCTTTGTATTTTTATCAATCCACTCCTATATTGGAAACCCCAAACTTCACAATGCCATTGTCCTCAAGTGTGATGCTTCTAGAATAGAAATAGGAGTTGTTCTCATGCAAGATAATAATCCCATCACCTTTAAAATTCAAAGATTAAAACCCAAGGATAATAAAAATATACTTATAGAAAGGAAATGTTGGCTATCATTCGTTCTTTGGTAAAATGGAAACAATACTAAATTTCTAATTAATACATAACACACTAGTTTAAAATATTTCTTAAATTATAAGAGCTTATTAGTAGAACCACAAAAATGGGTAAGTAAAATTCCAGTTTGTCACTTTGATATTATCTATAAGAAGGCCAAGGATAATTTGGTAATTGATGGATTATCAAGGAAACATGTGGGTGATGCGACACTTTGTGCTATTTCAGTAGTCACTCTTGAATGGATCTCAGATGTTCTTACGTGAAAAACATAGAGATAAGGAAGCTAATCCAGGTGGTTGAAAGAAAAAATATGGAAAAATGCCAAATTTTACATGGTAAAATTACATACTTTGGTACAAGTGAAGGATATATTACCTAGCTCTTTTAATTTCAAATTCCAAATCTTAAAAGAAAATCATGATTCTTCCTCGGCAAGCCATGTTAGGTTTTTTAAAACTTACAAAAATATATGAAAACATTTATTTTGGAAGGGAATGAAGAATGGTGTCCAAACATATGTGGAAGAATGTGACACCTGTCAGCACCTAAGGTTTAAATCAGTTGCTTCTCCAGGTCTCCTTCAACCCCTTCATATTCCTAATTAAAAATGGACATATATATGTTTGGATTTTATTACAGGTCTTCCCACCTCGGATGGGAAAGATAACATATTTGTAGTTTTATATTGATTCACTAAATATGCTCACTTCATTGGAATATTATCAAAATACAAGGCTAGACAAGTTGTTGATAACTTCATAAAAAATATCTACAAACTCCATAGTTTTCCTAAGGTTGTTGTCAACGATAGGGATCCCAAATTTACCAATAAATTTTGGAAGGAATTGTTCCATCAAGCTAGGACCACCTTAACTATGGGTACTTATTACCATCCACAAACATATGGGTAGACTGAAGTGGTAAAAAAATGCCTCAAAGGGTACCTAAGAAATTTTGTGAATGATCATTAGTCACAATGGAGCAATTGGTTGCATTTAGTAGAATGGTGGTATGATACCACATAATCACATTTCAACAAAAATGACTCCCTTTGGGGATTTATATGGCTATCCTCCCCCGTAAATAAAAAAGTATGTTGTCACTAATTTCAAAGCACCTATGGTGAAATATTACCTAACCACTTTTGATGAAATCCTATGTATCCTCAAGACCCATCTTGAGAAACCAAGGATTTAAATCAAATAACAAGCTACCTAGAACATAACAAATCGTGAATTTGAGGTAGGAGGATATGTGTTCATCTATCTCCAACCATACAAACATAAATTCCTCAAAAACTACAAAACCCATAAACTTGCCCCAAGTTTTATGGCCCTCTATCAAATCCGTAAGAGGATAGGCCAAGTAGACTATGCCCTAGATATACCCAACAAGAAGAAATTTCATGATGTTTTCCATGTTTCATGTTTGAAGAAACAGTTGGGCCCAACAACCCATGTATAGACATAACTACCCTTACTAGATAAAGAGGGGAAGTTAGTTGTGGAGCCCGAGTGCATCTTAGAAGTTAGAACCAAAATCCTTCATTCTATAAGTGTCAATGAGTATCTTATTAAGTGGAGGAACCTTCCTAAATATGAAGCTACTTGGGAAAATGAAGAATTTCAATCAAAATGTCCTTCATTACCAAATCTTCGTGGACGAATCATTTTAGAGAAGGGATGACTTGTAATATACCAAATAAATAAATGTCAAATAATAATTAATAATTAGTAGCAGAGGGTTACATATTTATTCACGTCTTTGTACCTGTGATTGTATATAAGGCTAACCAATATAAGTTTGATAAATGGGAATACCTATGGATGGAGAGGAAGGATGTTCACAAATATCAAGAGTTGGCCACTAAGGTACAATAAATGAGGCAAGATAAGCAACATATGAATCATATGTCTCATGCATCCCTTCCTTGTAGGTTCTCTTCATTGGTATATGCAATGTTTTTGAAGGAATAATGTCTATCATTTCAAATATGGTCTTTGGATAGAGGTAGGACCTAAAATTGATTGACTCTTTAGCACTTTTTGAAATCATACTCTATTTGTAGTGAGGAGGATGAAGATTTATTGTGTGATTTATATCAACATGAATTTTCATTGAGAGCTCAAAGATGAAACCCCAACCATTTTATGGGGGATGTATGATTGACAACATTCACTTCATTCATGAGTCACCATATACAATGGAGTAATTCCTTGTCCCATATAGGCTATACTAAAGAGAATGATAATTTATGGGTGAGTGGAGAACATTTTTCTCCCCCTAGAGTAATTTTGGAGCACAAGAATTTACTCAAGAAATCTTGCTTCATTCCTTACCTTCAATGAACTCATAGTATTTCCATCTTGGAGTGTGAAGGATGAATAATGTAGACGAGGCTAGAAGCTTTACTTACTTGTTAGAGGAGATGGGATTATTCATCAACCAAACTTAGAAAGAGAGAATCCTCGTGCCAACCTAATTTTAGTATAGCTTTAAACATGTTTGAAAGGTAAACTAACTATTTAAAGAGGAATGAGACACAATGGTTGGGTTTGAGATTCCACTTTCCACTTATTTGGTGCCCCTCACCAAAATACCAATCCTACTATTCTTTGGAATAGAAAGAGGAAGAATAATTTTGGAAGGATATTTATAGAAAAACTTGTTACTATGTAATGGGGGAAGAGGGTCATTCCTCTCATTGCTAGAGAAAAATTCACCAAAAATATTCATACCCCATCTCATCTTATTATGATGACTAGATGAAAGGGTTGCACGATAACGTACATCAAATTTAGTTGGGGGGAGATGACAAGTCCTTGTTTTGGTCATTTTGTGACATCTTTTTTCTTGTCTAAATTGTTCCTTTTGGCCTATCATTAACTGTTATTATTATTATTTTGTGAAGGAGAGTAGGATAAAGGCTTGAGGAAAACTTCTTGACATTTCCTAAGTTTCCATTTGATTTATATTTCACCATTAGGAGTGATGGAATTTTCAACTACTTCCTAATTAACTTAATGAGCAACTGAAGATTTTTGCATTTAATTATCAATCTGAGGTCATATCTTACTTATGAATTGTTGTGCACCATATATGTAAATATTAATGCTGTTTTAGCTAAAGAGTTGTAGTACTTTTGACGTCACAAATGGAGGCTTCAGGTTACTTAATTAAGTCACCAAATTATATTAGTACAAGAAACAAAATATCACACTTGCAGAAATTAAATCACACTTGCTGAATTGAAATAACGCTTGTAGAAATCGAAATATGACTTGTGGAAATTGAAATCACACAGGTGAAAATGGAAATCACACTTGCAAAAATTGAAATCACACTTTGCAGAAATTGAAATCATACATGCATAAATTTAAATCACACTTTGCAGAAATTGAAATCACACTTGCAGAAATGGAATCTACACTATGTTCTATTGGTGACTTGATCAAGTAGAATGAAGGTCCTCTTCTATTGTAACAATTATGTATTCACACATTCGATAAAAATCCAATGTAAAATCAATCCCAAACTTAAAGCTATCATGAATCAGAAAGCAAATAGAATAGAGTGCACCTGCAAGTGGAATTGCAACAACGAAGCCGCAACACAAAAGAAATCACAGTGACGTGAGTTGAAACAACGTAAATTCCAACGCAACATAAATTTAGGTGAGGAAATTTGCAGTATCTAGAGTTGTAACATTGTCTGTGGTCATGAACTCATAGAAATCAAAACAATGTAGAATTGTAGTTTACAATTATGAATTGTTTTAACACTAAGGAGTTGAATATCAACCATGCATGAATTGCAACACTATTTCTATGAAATTGGAATTGCATCAGACTAAGAAATGAATTAATTACTAAAACAGATGAACATAATTGAAATATTAAATCCTGTGCTAATATACAAACAATATCTGAGTAAGGAGGGGACCCTACACCCTTAGTAAAGGTACCTAGCTATGAAAATATGATCACATGATCACTAACACATCAACACATGAATAAGAGCAGGAATGGAAATTAAATTGTAGAAGTCTAAAAATACAATAGCAACCGAATGATTATCACCAGATTTCTCTCTCTCAACTCCGGGGAAGCTTAGGTTCTTGTACAATATGATTACTGTCTAAAATTATACAAAGGAACGAATGGATAGCCATGAGAAACCACCCGTTCATCTAGTTACAATGATTTTACTAAATTTTAGAAAATATCTACGCGTGTTGACTTGGTGGAAAAATCGATTCTTCTTTTAGCGATCTACTTGCCTCCTGTTGCTTTCATTTATGAAGATTATTTCCTAACCATGGTTTGAAACATTAACATATGTGTTGGATACTTTACATTTGGAATCGCAACAAAAATGTACTCGAATTCACAACAACATAAACTGTGTTTGGAATCACAACAAATGAAAATGTGTTTGGAGTCACAACAATTAGCTGGAATCACAACACGAAGAGTACACCGGGAGTTGCAACAGTTGGAGTCGCAACATGAAGTGTACACTTGGATCTACAATAGTTGGATTGTGCCTGGAATTCCAACAACAAAAAGTGTGCATGGATTTGCAACAAAGATTTATTGCATCCACTGTGAGGAGTTGCAACTGGTGTATTACTCATGTGTAGCAGTATTAGTACATGAAAGTAGAAAGTTCCTTTAAGAAATATGCAAGAATATTGTAATAATGGAATATGGGGAAGGATTCATACGTTAGTGACAAGTAAGGAAACTTGGATAAGGAAAGTATAAAAAAGGAAGTGATCAATGGAAAATGGTATGCAAAAAGGTATTAGATAGGTGCAGAAAGTATGCCAATTTAGGCACCCATCATCTCCCCCGGCCCAAAACTATTGCATGTCCCCATGCAACCAACAATCACCCAATGTTAGAGAAGTAAGGGTGACCTTGGGGGTCACTGACACCACATATTACTTCTTATGTTTCCTCATTTTTTCTCTGGTATCATGTTCTGGTGGAGCTCCTTTGTTTTTTGGCTCTATTTGTGTCTGGGTGGCTTCATCAACTATCATGAAATGTGTAGCCTGGATAAATACCTATTTTGTCTCTTTGAGTTGGGATCTTTTTTTGAGTTGGTGAAGGGTTACCCTGCAAAAATAGGACTTGTTGTAGGGTAACCTGATTTCTTAAATGTCGTTTGTTCCTCAAGCTCATCTTTGAGCATTTTTAGATTGATATAAAGCTTCCAATTTTTCATCCTTAACATTTTGTTTTCTCTCACCAAAGAGGCATAAATAGGTAGATAATGTGGGATTCTTACCCACCTTGGAGTGATCTTTTGTTCTGTAGTAGCAACCTTTATTTATGGTTCCTATAGCCTAGGGTTTGGTGCATCAACTGAGTCATTTCCTAGTAGAAACTCTTATGCTTCCTTTTCTTCTTCTGAATGGGTAGGTCATTCCCCAAGAGGTCCTCCTACTGGTTCTTGTGTAATAGTAGGGGCCTTTGGTTCTACTTCTTGATCCTCTTTAGTAGTAGAATCATTTGATTCATCAAGAGTGCCTCTTGTTGTTTTAACAAGAGGCACCGTTTCTTGTTTTTTTCCCTCAATTATGCTTACTATGGTATCAATGAGAACTTCCAACTTCTCTATTTCTGATGCGTTTCCATATTGCTTGGGATTGTCCATTTGAGGCCTTAGAGAATGTGTTGGGTCCTTTGTCTCAGTTGGATATTTTTCTTGAGAAGAGCTCCACACAAGTTCTTGTGGATCAGTGGGGGTTTCCACTTCTAACTTGTCTTCATCTAAATATGTTGCTAGGAGATCACCGAGGCCTTCCCCAAGAGTGCCTTGGTCTGGTTCTTGTGTGTCAACCAAGGCCTTGTCGACTTCTAGATTAATGTCCTCCTCTGGTTCTTGTGTGACATGGGAGGGTTTTGGTTCTTCCTTTTCTTGGTGCTCCTCTTGGACTTGTTCCTCGGGTTACTCGATTCTCTTCTTTTTACACTGAGTTGAAATTGGATGGTTGGTTCTTTGTTTCCTTGGAACCAGGTTTTCCTCTTTGTGAACCCTCAAAATATCTTTGTGGGGGGTCAGATGGCTGTTATTTCCACATCACTGTTGTGGTCTTCTTTTACCAGAGTTGCAGTAGGCTGACCCTTTTTCCTGGTTGACTTCCTAGATTTCTTCATTGGGGGAGTCACAATGGCTAGGCTTGATGTATCTGTGGTGTTGTTCCCTAATGGAGGAGTCACAATAGTGGGTCTCGTTGTAACTGCATCATTGGTACCTGAAAAAGGAGTTATAGTCGTGGCTAATGCTGGAAGGGAAGGCATCACCTGTTGGGAATCCTGAAGTGTAGCCACTTCTCCTTCTATGAGTAGAACAGGTGGTTGGATGATGTTGTTCTAGGTACAACCTTGTTTTTGCAGTGTACGCTCCACCAAGAGATTTATAAGATCGTGGTGAGATACAAATTATGTCGAGTTCTTTAACCTTTAAACTAGTGCAACCATCGTGTGCAATGTCTGAAATAATAAATACGACATGTTGATTGGTCGGTTGTGGCATAGATGGTCAAGCAATTAGATATGTTGAAGTGAAGTATCGCTGCACAAAGACAACCACGTTCTCCCATATTGGGTGTGGAAAATACCGACATTCAAAACATGTTCCTTTATTTACTAAAGATTCTTCAGCCTCGAGGAATTTCCTAAGAACTTCAAACTACAAAGTTCTTCTCAAGTACCATCATTTTCCAGTCCTCGGTAGGCCGGTGAAATTTGCCAATGTTTCTTCCGTGACTTCTATATATTTGCCCCAACCATTATGGAGTGATCAACTCTGTAATTAAGGGAAAATTCTAGCACTATCTCATCATTATATCCTTGTAAACATAGCACGTATTCCATCCATCCATCCAGTCCTAGGATTTGTATGATGTTGTCGTAAACCTTAAGTAGCATTAGTTCATTCGACTCTTTGCATATCAGTGAGCCTCCCATGACTCCTTTCTTTTGCTAACTCCAAGTGTTGGTGTTTGTAGGGGCTATGCGAGTTATCGGGTGGAGAATTCAAAATTGTGGGGATGAAGGTTGTGGGTATGGAGATCGTGAATATAACATTGATTATATGTTGTGGCGGTTATGGACGAATCATAATAGACACATGTCATTAAAACTTACTCATTGAAAATTATAATAGAAACACATACATGTCATGTATTACCTTGAGTATTTGTACTAGTATGACAATGTTGGATTTGTAGAGACAGAGGTTGAGGTCACATCAATGGTTCTAATCGGAATTGCAACATCGATGTTGTGACTTATTTTGACCGGAAATGGAATAATGGTGGTGCTTATATAGTGACAACTGCAAGTGGAGTTGCAGTGATGGAGTTGCATCAACATGTGTTATGGTTCCAGTCGTATGGACATGAATGGTAGCAACAATGGTGTAGGAGGAAAGTGAAAAAATGAAAATGAAGTTGCGAGAGAAGTTAGAGTGATTTGATTCACAACAACAGAGTTGCAACAATTGAAATGAGGGAATTGAGTTTTGGGGAATGAAGCGGTGCTGGGAATGGAATTTCATCGAAGGGAATGAGATAAGGGATATTTTTGAATTCATAGAAGGTTGTGAGTGTAGTTACATCCAAGGAAATTAGAGGGGAGAGGTTTGGGAAAAATGTAGAGCTGCAAAGGGGAGTTGCAACAACGAGAATAATTGCAGAAAGGGAAGTTGTATCAAAGGGAGTTGTGGCAATGAGAATAGTTGTGGAAACAAGAATTGTAGCAACATGAATTGCAACCAGGGGAATTCCAACAATAGGAGTTGCATCAATGAGAATTGCAACAAAAGGAATTGCAACAAGTGGAATTACAACAATGGGAGTTGCAACATTTAAAGTTGTAGCAACATTGTTCTCCCCTGCATATCTTGAAAAAAAAGAGAATATTATTAAAAAAACAAGTCTTATTAAAATTTATTGAGAAGGATCCTAACACAACCATCACGAAACCATGAAATTCCCTTTTTTTTTTTATTTTGTGATTTTTTTTTGAAGTGCGCTAGCTAGGCTAGTTTTCTCTCTCTCTCTCTCTCTCTCTCTCTTAAGAGCAGAACAAAATGGAGATTATCCAGTCAGGACTCGTTCATCTTGAACAAGTTCTAGATCACCGCCAAACCATTCATTTGCAACCTTCCTCAAGAAGTATTCCTTTGATAGGGGTTGGTGATATAAGTGAGTTCTATGTCCATTGGACATTAGAGGAATTCTATTTTCATATATGGTATGTAATTTGATGGCCCCACTGCCATATATTGTATCAATCACATATGGATCAAGTCATCTGGTGAAAATTTTTCATCTAAAGTCCTTGAAACTAGAATCAAATAATAGTTCTCAGTCTCCATCTTTGCATTTCTTTTTCTTGATAAACTTATCGTTCCATTTGGCCCTTTGGTGTTGTATAACTATGGATCGGTGTAGGTAATCTTGTCGTAGCTCGTCCAACTCATTGATTTGAAGCAGTCTTTGTTTTTGAGCCTCTGATAGGTATAACCCAAGCTTTATTGTTGTCATCAATGTCCATATTTATGTCTCAAGGGGAAATAACACTCTTTTCCCATATACTAACTCATAGGGTGTGCATTCTATAGTAGTCCTCCATGTGGCTCTGTAGGCCCATAAATCTTCAGGGAGTCTATCGGCCCAATCCTTGAGGTGTAATCTAACAATTTTAGTGATGATTACCTCAAGGATCTTGTTAGTCCCCTCTACTTGCCCATTTTCCTGTGAGTGATATGGTGTTGTTACTTTGTGCTTGAATTTGTAGTTTTCCATCCAATCTTTGACAAGCCATGATGTGAACTGATTTCCTTTATCAGTCACTGTCTTTCGTGGTATTATGAACCTTACAAATATCTCTTCATGGAGAAACTCCACTACTCCTTGTTCAATTGTCGCCATAAGTTATTTTTTCTCCATCCATTTTGTAACATAGAATGTACAGACAAGGTTGTAGCAGCGTCGACGGGAAGGAGGATTTATTTGTTCCACAAAATCAATGGCCCATTTGTCAAAAGGTTCTAACACCATATATGGTTGTAGCAGTATTTCATCTGCTTGTACGGGTCTGCCCATGCATTGAAACCTATCACACCTCTTCAAATACTCTTTAGAGTCTCCGAAAAGTGTGGGTCAATAGTACCCCTAGGGGAGTGCCTTGTACCTAGTTCTTTTATCTACAAAGTGGCCTCCACATGGGCCATCATGGAATACTTTTAATATATTGTACACATCTTATGATAATCAAATCAGGCCTAGTGTAGAAGAGGTATCCATCAATCCATGGAAATATTTCACTTTTCTTGACTGTACTTTGTTGTTCTTTTGAGGTTAGATAATGTGGAAGTTTGTCTGCAGCCAAAAAGTTAGCAATGTATGCAAATCAAGGTGATGTTGATTGTGGAGCCTGATTATCTTCCTGTTTCATAGGTATTTTTTTTCAACCATGTTTATATCCCATGAAGACTGTACACCCCTCCACGCAGGGGGGGCTTGCCTCCCATGCAGGGTCTGGGGGCAAGCGAGCCCCCGGAGGAAAATTTGTCTTGTAAATGTATATTGTAATTTCATAGTAAATATGGAACATTCATTATAAGGTCGCATATATGATGGTAGAATTTATGTTAGGGTTTTTTTCCCCAGAAGGAAACCCTCTTTTATGAGGGAAATGTATTGCGACTATGCATCATTACAAATATTGTATTATGAGAGAGGAATCTGTGAGAGAAAGAAGAGGAAGTTACAATGGGCATCATGTAGGTTGTATCCCTTTATTTGTTGGATAATAAAAAGGAAGGACCTGGCAATTTCTCTGGTGGACATAGACCACACTAGGTGAACCACATATATCTGTGTCTCTATTGTATTGTGTATCTTCTGTGTTTTATTTCTGCATTGTTTTTATTTTATTGCTCCGCGATCCTGTTTTTCTAACAACTGGTATCAGAGCGAAAGGTAATTCGCAAGAAAAGAGGGTTCTTGGTTTGAGTGGGAGCAATGGAAAAAGATGGAAAGTTTAGGGTCGAGAAATTTAATGGCCAAAACTACCAGTTATGGAAGATGCATATGGAAGATTATTTATATCAGAAGGATCTATTCCTACCATTGGGTGGAATAAAAAAGAAGCCAATGGACATGAAGGATGAAGAATGGGAGGTTCTTGATAGAAAGGCACTAGGAACGATACGACTGAGCATGGTAGCGTCGATGGCTTTACATATTTTGAAAAAAAAGACAATGAAGGCGCTGATGGATGCATTAGCTAAACCGTGTGAAAAACCCTTGGCGCCCAATAAGGTATTTCTAATGAATATATTATTTAATATGAAGATATCAGAAGGTGGGTTTATTGCAGACCATTTAAATGAATTTAATACGACTACTAATCAACTAAGTTATGTAAAAGTGGACTTTGATGATGAGGTCAGGGCTCTTCTAATCTTATGCTCATTGCCAGAAATTTGGAACGGCTTGGTCATGGATATAAGTAACTTTGTCTCTAGTTCAAACATTTTAAAATTTGATGATCTTGTTGGTGTTATCCTTAGCGAGGAAATGCGATGAAAAATCATAGGTGAGACATCAGGTAATGCGTTAAACATGGAGAACAAGGGAAGACAAAAGGATAGAGGAAAGGGCTCAGGGAACCACAAGAATTATAGGAAGGACAGATCCAAATCAAGACTAGGAAGGATAAAGTGCTAGAATTGTGGGAAGAAAGGACATCTGAAGAAATACTGCAAAGCTCCAAAGAAACAAAGAGATGGACAATAGGAGAAAAATCAGGAAGCAAATGTAATAGGGTGATGTGTTACAAGATGCTTTGATTCTTTCTGTAGATAATATTTCTGAGTCTTGGGTAGTAGATTCAGGGGCTTCATTTCATGACACACCCCACATGAAACATTTTCTAGATTATGTTCAAGGTGATTTTGGACAAGTTCATTTGGGTGATGATGCACCATGCAAAATTTTTGGAATGGGAAAGGTAAAAATAAAGCAAAGGAATGGAAGCCAGTGGTTGTTTAAAGAGGTAAGACACATTCCAGATCTAAGGGAAAATATAATTTCAATATGGTAGTTGGAAAGTGAAGGTTGTATATCCATATTTACAGATAAGGTGTGGAAGGTCACCAAAGGATCACCGATGATAGAAAAAGGAGAGAAGGTGGGTACATTGTATTTATGTACTAGTAATACTGACTCTTCTATCTCTTTAGCTTCTATAGGAGTGGATACAACACTATGAAATCATAGGCTTGGACACATGAGTGAGAAGGGGATGCAGATACTTCACAAAAGAAATTTGTTTCTAGATCTTAAACAAATTGATTTGGATTTCTGTGAGCATTGTGTTTATGGAAAACAAAAGAGAGTCATATTTCTCAGAGTCGGAATATAAAATAAGAGTGAAAGGTTAGAGATCGTGCATACAGATGTATGGGGACCAACTCAAGTATCATCTCTTGGTGGATCTCATTATTATGTTACTTTTATTGATGATGCAACTAGAAAAACTTGGGTTAATTGCATTCAAAAAAAATATGATGTTTTTGATACTTTTAAGAAATGGAAAGCTTTGGTTGAGAAAGAGACATGAAAAAGGTTGAAGTGTATCAGATCAGATAATGGAGGTGAATATTGCAGCAAGGAGTTTGATGATTACTGTTCATACCATGGGATTCAAAGAGAGAAGATAGTTCTAGGAACACCACAAGAAAATGGTGTGTTAGAAAGGATGAACAGGACAATCATGGAGTGCGCAAGGAGTATGATATTGCATGCTGGTTTTCCCTTACAGTTCTAGGTAGATGCTGTAGATACTACTGTCTACTTAATAAATAGAGGACCTTCAAGCTCTTTGGATGGTGGAATTCCAGAGGAGGCATGGACAGGTAGTAAACTATTATTTTTTGAAGACTTTTGGTTGTGAAGCATTTGTCCATATTGATAAATAAAATAGAACAAAGCTTGAGGCAAAATCCAAGAAGTGTACCTTTATTGGATACGGTGTTAATGATTTTGGTTATTGCTTATGAGATTATGAAAATCACAAAATCATTAGGAGTAGAGATGTGATATTCAATGAGAATGTCATGTAAAAAGATCAATTGTAGGGAAAGAAACAGGAAAAAGAAAAACCAAAATAGACAGTGCTTGATGAGATCACTGAAAAAGAAATTCCAAAGGTACCAAAAAATCAAAATTTACAACAACAGGAGCAACATGTACCTCAAACTCCTACAAGTGTTGTTAGAAGATCTACTAGGTTAAGTAGACCATGTGAATGATACTCTCCTTAATTGTATTATTTATTGTTGACTGATTCTAGTGAACCAAAATGTTATGAAGAGGAAATGCAGGTAGACACTAAAAAGAAGTGGGAGCAAGGCATGAAAGAGGAATTGGATTCCCTAGTAAATAACCAGACTTGGGATTTGGTTCAGTTTCCTGCAGGAAAAAGAGCATTGCAGAATAAATGGGTTTACAAGTTGAAGGAAAAAGATGGAGGAAAAAAGTGGTACAAGGCTAGACTTGTTGTAAAGGGGTTTGCACAAAAGAAAGGTATAGATTTTGATGAAATATTTTCTCCTATTGTTAAAATGACTTCAATTAGGACTATTTTAAGTCTTGTGGCAGTAGAAGATTTACATCTTGAACAGTTAGATGTAAAAACAACTTTTCTCCATGGGGATTTGGAGGAAGAGATTTATATGCAACAACCACAGGGGTATGAGGTCATAGGGAAGGAAAATTTGGTATGCAGGTTGAAGAAGAGCTTGTATGGCCTAAAGCAAGCTCCAAGGAAATGGTATTTGAAGTTTGATAGGATTATGACATAACAAGGTTATAGTAGATGTCATTCTGATCACTGTGTCTATTTTAAAAGGCTAGAAAATGGAATCTATATTATCTTGCTATTGTATGTAGATGACATGCTTGTTGCAGGGTCTAATATGCAGGAGATGAATGTGCTCAAGAATAAATTATCTAATTCATTTGCGATGAAGGATTTGGGCACTGCAAATAAAATCCTTGGTATGAGAATAACAAGAGATAGGAAAAATCACAATTTGATATTGTCTTAGGGTGAGTACATAGAGAAGGTGTTGGAGAGGTTTAGAATGCATAATGAAAAACTAGTTAGTACACCTTTGGCCAACCATTTCAAATTAACCAAAGAAATGTGTCCCAAGACATAGGAGGAGATAAAATACATGTCCAGGGTCCCTTATTGATCAACAGTTGGCAGCTTGATGTATGCGATGGTTTGCAGAAGACTAGATATTGCACATGCAGTGGGAGTTGTGAGTAGGTATATGAAAAATCCAGGTAAAGAAGATTGGGAAGCAGTGAAGTGGATTATCATGTATTTAAAAGGTACTGCTACTCATGCATTATGTTTTAGAGGTTCAGACGTTGTTCTATAGGGATATGTTGATTCAGATATGGTAGGTGATAAAGATAGTAGGAGGAGCACCACAGGGTATGTTTTTACTGTAGGTGGAAAAAAAATAAGTTGGATTTCGAAACTGCAAAAGGTTGTTGCACTTTCAACAACAAAGGCAGAGTATGTTGCTGCTACAGAGGCTAGTAAAGAGATGATTTGGTTACAAAGGTTTATGGAGGAATTGGGAAAAAAGAAAGAGAATAGCAGGTTGTACTTTGATAGCGAGATTTCCATTCATCTTGCAAATAACTCAGACTTCCATTCGAAGGCTAAGCATATACATCTTAGGTACCATTTCATATGATCTGTCTTGGAAGATGGACATTTGAAGTTGGAAAAGATACACACTAGCTAGAATCCTACAAACATGTTAACAAAGGGAGTAACCAGGGAGAAGATGAGTTCTTGCTCAGTTTCAGTTGGTCTTCAAGCATGAAGGTGAAGATGAATTTTTTTCCAGGTCCAAGGTGAAGTATAGTCCAACAGGTACACCAATAGTGGAGTTGTTGTGATCAGTCTCCAAGTGGGGGATTGTTCGTTGTGGAGCCTTATTATCTTCCTGTTTCATAGGTATTTGTTTTCAGCTGTGTTTATACTCCATGAATACTGTACACCCCTACACACAGGGGGTTGTAGGGGGGGATTTCCCCCCCTACGGGGTCCGGGGGCAAGCGTGGGTTCGGGGGCGAAGCCCCAGAAGGAAAAATTGCCTTGTAAATGTATATTGTAATTTCATACTAAATCTGGACCGTTCATTATACAGTCACATATGTGACGGTAGAAGTTATGTTAGGGTTTTTTTCCCTAGAAGGAAACCCTCTTTTATGAGGGAAATGTATTGCAACGATGCATCATTGCGAATATTTTATTCTAAGAGAGGAAACAATGAGAGAAATAAGAGGAACTGACAGCGGGTGTGCTGCAGGTTGTATCCCTTTATTTGTTGGATAATAAAAAGGAAGGACCTGGAAATTTCTTTGGTGGACGTATCCCACACTGGGTGAACCACATATTTATGTGTCTCTATTGTATTGTGTATCTTTTGTGTTTTATTTACGCATTTTTTATTTTTATTTTATTGTTCCGCGATCCTATTTTTCTAACATGTGATTTAGTAGACACTGCAAAGAGGTGTTTGTCAGTAAACAAATCTTCTATTGGAGGTTCATTTTCATTAACTGTTATTCTATAAAGGAAGTCAACAACTACATTATCTTTTCCTAGTTTATCTAGAATGATAATATCAAATTATTGCAATAAAAGTAACCATCTAGTGACCTCGCCATTGGTGATCGGTTTGTTCATTAAATACTTGTAGCATCATGATCAATGTGTAATATTACAAGATATTCGGTAATGTACAACAATAAACATTTTTTCATTTACCGTGTAGTTCAATTCTGCAGGTGAGAGATTCTTACTGACATAGTAAATTGCATATGTGTCCTTTCCTTAGAGTTGTCCAAGAACGACTCCGACAACGGTGTCTGATGCATCTGTGGAAATGTGGAATGGGAGGGTCCAATCGGGCCCTCTTAGTACATGAGCTTCAGATACTTTGAATTTCATTTCATCAAGAACATGCTGGCATGTCTTTGTCCATACAAAATCAGTGTCTTTGTTAAGTAAAGTGAACAATGGATGAGCAATAAATGAATTTTTTTCAATGAATCTACGATAATAACTGGCATATCCTATAAAGTTTCGTACTTGCTTCTGCAAAGTTGGAGTTGGTAAATTTAGTATTACCTTTGTTTTTTCTGGATCGAATTGAATACTTTTCTTTGAGATGCAATGTCCCAATACGATGCCATCCATCAATTGCCATCATAAAACACTTTTCATTACCGAGGGAAACATTTGACTCTTTGCAACTTATTAACGTCTTTTCCAGATTGGCTAATGCCTCATCAAATTCCCCCCCATATGTTGTGAAATCATCCATATATATTTCCATGCAATCGTGAAATAGATCAGAGAATATACCTATAACAACTCATTAAAAGGTGGTGGGGGCGTTGCATGACCCAAATGGTAGAACACGGTAGGCGAATGTCCCCCAAGAAAAAAATAATATTTTTTTCTCTTGATCTTCAGGAGCAATTTGGATTTGGTTGTATCCACTAAAATCATCGAGGAAATAAAAATACTTCTTTCCTGCTAACATGTCCAAGACCTGGTCGAAAACTGGTAATGGGAAGTGATCTTTATGTGTTTCTTTGTTTAATTCTATATAATCTACACAAATTCTCCATTTACCGTTATTCTTTAGTACCATGAAAAGAGGGGAGGCCCACTAGCTATCATAAATGGGATAGATGAAATTAGTTGTAAGCAACTTTTGTAGCTCTTCTTTGGCTATGTCTTTCATTGTTGAGTTCATCCGGTGTTGAGGTTGACGAATGGGTCTAGCTCCTTCCTTAATATATATATATATATATATATATATATATATATATATATATATATATATATATATATATATATATATATATATATATATATATATATT
>ML789646.1:248581-265733 GCA_009831015.1 Picea engelmannii
GTGCATAGGTCATGATGGATTCCCTTCATGTCAAAGTAATTCCAGGCGAAGGCATCATTGTTCTTTTGCATCACATGAACCAATCGTTCCTTTTGTTGTTCGGTGAGTCCTCAGTTGATTTTCAAGGTTTTCCCTGGGCTAATTTCTATGGTTTCTATAAGGGATCCTTGGTCTTTTTCTTGTACAAGTTTGTGTTCAATGGGTGAAATGCTTGTTGAGGCTAAATAAACCTGAGTTTCTTATTTCATAATATGCTCAAGAATATGTGGGTTTCCTGAGGAAGACAAAGAGGATATAAAATCATTAATTTTTCTATCCTTTGTTTGATCTCTTATGGATATGTATTGATCCATGGAGAGGACTTGATGGGATTCCCCTTCTTCATCACTCTCTTCTCCATCAACCCAAAGTGGTGTTTCTAAGGCTATGTTGGGTTTAGCGGGAGGGCAGAGGGTTAATTGTTTAGTGGATGTCCCATGGGAAATGGTCATGTTTCCTGACCGACAACTAATGTAGGCTTCGACAGTGGCCAACCAAGGTCATCCTAGTATTAGAGGATACTCAATTAGAGAGGTTTTGGGTTGTAGGACCATGTAATGTTCCCATTTTTGGATTCCCTTATTATGCAGTGAGATTCACTTCAGAAGGCTTAAGTCCACCAGGTCAGAGGGGTGAAAATATGACATCAGAGAGATCAGAGGGTTTAGAGGAGTTTTTTGGGGTTGGCTTAGTTCATTTACCTTTGTTAATCATCAAGATTATTTCCGCACAACTTGTCTTTGGTTCCGTTGCATTCCGACGATTTCTGTAATTTTGAGTTATTATGGAGCATATTTTAATTAAATTCACTAAGGAGGTCATTTTGGGCATAAAAATTGAAGAAACCCCTTAGTGTAATAGCTCATTGGAATCAGGAGGAAAATCTCTACAGGATAAGATGATGAAAAATGACTTTTATTGGCTGGAGAAGCCATAAGGGAAAATTAATCACTTTTTAGAGGAAAAAAAGGTTAATTAATTAATAAAGTGATTGTGTGAAGAAATAGTAAAGTGAATTAAAATTCACTTGGAGAGAAAAGGTGAACATGGGTATAAAAAAAAGAGAGGGGCTTCTATTCTCTCATTATGTTGATTGCTATTTTGATGTCTGGCCTCTTGGCTAGAGAGCTCAAGTTACTTGAGGGTTTTGACTAAATAAGCCCTAGAGATTGGCAAGGGAGTGGAAGATTATCTCGTTCATGATCTAAGCTTGGTCAAGGAGGTAAAATATTCCTCCCTCACCATTCTATTCAACCACATGTTTGGTTTTTACAGTGAAAGAAGAGTCATGGTGTAGATCTGGAGGTTTCCTGCAGAGAGGGTGCATTGTGAAGGAGAAAAAAATTCGATTTGGATTCAGAGAGTTGGATTTGGTAGAGATATTGTACCAAGAACATTTGGCATCCCTAGGGTTACATATTCTTGGCATTATTGGGGTTTTCATTCTCCATATTTATTTATTTTCATAGTTGGGCGAATTATTGCTTGAGGGTTCATATTTAGAGGTCAATATCTTCATTTTTGGAGGAGGGTTGAGCATTTATCTCTTGGGGCTGAATTGTACTCACCTTGGGAGAATTTTGGAGAAGGGTTCAAGTGCCATCCCTTCAAAAAATAGATTGATTAGTGGCTGGGCGAAATTATTGGAGCAGGGTGAATTATTGGCACTTGGTAGCTTGGTTATCATGTGGTAGATTGCATTCTTGGAGAAGATCTATTGTGGGTACCCTTTGAAGGGTTTCTAGAGTTGGTTTGTTGCATATTTTTAGTGTTTGGAGCCTTCTACATCAGCCATATAATTTTGTATCAGATTTACATCAGATTTGTTCACCCATGTATTGAGGTTAGCAAATTAAATAATAAAATCAGATCTGAGTTATTTTGGCTTCATTGTGTATTGGAGTTTATTAGTATTGTTTCCTATGCATTTCTTGTGTAATTTACATGTCATTTCATGCCCAACAACCACCATACATAAGAAACAAAACCAATGATGAAAACTACAACCATATGTATGCAAAGTGTTTGACAAAACACTTCAACCAACCAACTGCAAATAAACATAACAACAACCATAAATTCAAAACAACCACTCATTGGGAAGGGATTAGGTGTTGCGGATGATGTGTTTGACATAATATTGAACCATTAAACTTGAGATAAGTGGGACAAAAAGTATTGGAGTGATTAAAAGAGAGTTGAGGGCTTGTATACCAAGTGTTTGAAATTTTTTCTCAACCACATTAATATGGTATTTACATTAGATTTGGTTGGGAACACTACAAACCATGAAGTCGGTGGGATATTCCCACGAATCCAAAGATATTACTACATCTTCTATAATTCCCTCTGGTTTAATGGTTGATCTATCAACGAGTTAAAGGATGGTGGGGGTTCCCCTAAGTCCTGTAAGCCCTAATGATTTCATGGTATCACATGTCATAATGTTGATGGTGGCCCCAAGGTCGATTAATGTGTTACTGATAAGTGTATTGTTGATTTGCACATTAACGACCAGATTTCCAGGGTCAAAGTATTTAGCTGTAAGAACCCCCCCCCCCCATCATTAGATATGATAGTTTTCCCGTGACATGAAAATTTTGGGTATCCTTTCATTTCCTACCAGTCTTTCTCAAAAACATTTCTTGCACCGCCTTTGAATAAATAGGTACATTTTTAATTGCTTGAAATAACAGTATTTTGACACACACATTTTTGAGTTCTGCTAAGAAATCAAACTCAAGATGTGTAAAAGTTTTTTCTCGATTTAGCCTTTCAGGATAGGGTGGGTCTTGAATTTCAAGGTGGGAATTTTTTGTTTTTGAAGGTTCATGAGATTGTTTTTGTTCTGATTCTTCATTTGGGACCTCCTCATTTATATATTTAATGTTAATGAATGGTTGGTCCTTGGTTAGAGTATTCCCATATCTAAGGTGAATATCATTACAGTCTAGAGATGACATGGAGTAAGTAGGGTAGGTTGCAAGTCCAACAGCTTGCGTTGGTTGACTTGGCCTTCCATTATTTGGGTTAGGTATGGGTTGTGCAGGTAGTTTTGGTCAAGGAGGGGTGGATGTAGATTCCTGCTTTTGGGGAGGAGGAAGAAGTTTCATGGGTGGTTGTGCCATAGGTCGTTGAGGTCCTCCCATTGTGGGATTTCTCCATCCTTGTTTCCATAATTGATTAGGAGGAGGAGCTACACATTGTTGTGTTGGCATACCCCATGGTTGATAACCATATTTCATTTAAGGATTAGTCCAATATGAATTGAAATATTGATATTGATATTGATATTGGATCATAGCTTGAGGTATAGGCTTCCGAGGTCTCTTTTGAGAGACGTAGCACAATTTTTCTAACTCCTCGTCTTTTTGATAGATGGCCTTTAGTCCAGGAAAGGATGGAAATTTATGAGTAGCATGGTCCTTTCTACATATTCCACAGACCTTGATCTGATCCAATGGACACTCTCTCTTTGGATGCTTCATTCTACATTTTAGGAAAAAGATAACCAATTCTCATTCTATTTCTTCCTGCTTCTTCTTTGTCTGTAGTGTATCGAGTTGGGAGCTCAGGGAACTAAGTACATTGATCTTAAATTCCTCTAACATGTTCCCTATTTCTTCCCTTGTTACTCCACTTCCAGTAGTCTTTCCCGTTCTTTCAAATATATCTCTTGGCCCTTTGCTTGTTTTAGATATGCCTCTGGAATACTTACGACAAAGTTCCAAGATAATATTGTATTCTAACTGAGAAATGTCTCCCCCATCCATAAGTTTGAGTAGTTCTATGCAATCATCTCAGATTCCTTTTAGAAATAAGACACACCGCGTTTCAGGAGCCAAGTCTCCTTTCTTTTCCCTTTGCAGGTTATATGTGAATCGCTCGATGTAATATTCCAAGATCTTGTCTTCATGTTGCATAATCTTGAATACTTCCTCTCTTATTTCTTTATCCTTGTAGTAGTATTGGTATTTTTTGAAAAATTTCTTCGTCATTTGGTCCTATGAGTGGATGTTATCCTTTACAAGACCCATGGACCATCTTAGTGCAATGATTTTAAGTGTGGGGGGGGGGAAAGATTTGATTTATTGGTGTTTGTCACATAGTCGTAGCTTATGCAAAGTACATCAAACTTGAAGAGGAAGGTATCAAGATCTTCGTTAGATAACCCATTAAATTTTGGCAGAGTTGAATGAGGAACGTTCTTCATCTTGGTTTCCTCATTTGTTTCTTTAATTGGAAATCCAAAATTCATGGGTTTCTTCTTGAGAATCTCATGTGCCATTTCTTTCCTAGGGTTGTTCTTCGTTTCTAAATGTGCCTCGGGAAAAATAAATTCTCCGCATTGATATTGCTCATTGAACTGCTCCTTTGAAATTTGAACCTTTGTATGTATAGACCCTTGTACAATATTTGATTCTTGAGGAGATGATTTAGGCTTCTTCTTGGAAAGAGTACTTTCTATAGGGGATAAGTGATTTAGCTGACCGACCTCCTTTCCCTCTTGTGATTGACCTGGACTGTTATATTTTCGGGGATTTTTGGAATAGATAATAAATCTACCTTGTTGATCTCTATATTTGGGCATAGAAAAGGTTAGAAAAACATCCTACAAATTACTGAAAATAAGTCATAACATTTAATCAACCAAAATAAAGAAAAATCCACACAACTAAGCAACAATACTTTCTCTTTGACAGTTCCCCGAAAATGGTGCCAAAAATGACGGACTTTTCAATTACTTCCTAATTAACTTAGTGACCAACTGAAGAGTTGTGCATTTAATTATCAATCCGAGGTCGTATCTTACTTACGAACTGTCGTGCACCATATATGAAAATATTAGTGTTTTTTTAGCTAAATACTTGTAGTACTTTAGATTTCAAAAATTGAGGCTTCAAGTTACTTAATTAAGTCACCAAATTATACCAGTATAGGAAAGTAAATATCACACTTGCGGAAATTAAGTCACACTTGCATAATTGAAATAATGCTTGCAGAAATTGAAATCACACTTGCGGAAATTGAAATCACATTGGTGGAAACGAAAATCATGCTTGGAGAAATTGAAATCACAATTTGCGGAAATTGAAATCACACTTGCAGAAATTGAAATCACACTTGCAGAAATTGAATCTATACTATGTTCTATTGGTGACTTGCTCAAGTAGAATGAAGGTCCTCTTCTATTGTAACAATTACATATTCACACATTCAATAACAATCCAATGTAATATCAATCTCAAACTGCTAAAGCTATCATGGATCAGAAAGCAAACAAAATAGAGTGCAACTGCAAGCGGATTTGCAACAATGTGAGTTGTAGTACACAAGAAATCACACTGACACGAGTTGCAACAATGCAAATTGCAGCATCGTAAATTCCAACGCGACAAAAATTAAGGTGAGGAGAATTGCAGTATCTAGATCATCTGTAATAGTGTCTACGGTCCCGAACTCATAGAAATCGAAACAATGTAGAATTACAAGTTACAATTATGAATTCTTTTAACATTAAGGAGTTGAATATCAACCACACATGAATTGCAACTTTTTTTCTATGAAATTGGAATTGCAACATACTAAGAAATGAAATAATTACTGAAACAAATGAGTAGAATTGAAAGATTAAATCCTACACTAATATACAGGTAGTACCTGACTAAGGAGGGGGCCCTACCCCCTTAAGCAAGGTATTGAGCTACGAAACCAGGATCACACGATCACCAACACATCAACACATGAATAAGATAAGGAATGGAAATTATATTGCAGAATTATGAAAATACAATAGTAGTCAAATGCTTATCACCAAAGTTATCTCTCTCAGCTTCGGGGAAGCTAGGGTTCTTATACAATATGATTATTGTCTAGAATTATACAACGGAACATATGGACAACCATGAGAATCCAATTTTTCATCCGGTTACAATGATTTTGCTAAATTTTTGAAAATATCTATGTGTGCTAACTTGGTGGCAAAACCGATTCTTTATTTGGTCATCTACTTGCCTCCTGTTGCTTTCCTCTATGAAGACTATTTCCTAACCGTCATTTGCAACATTGATTTCTCTGCTAGTGGATTTATATTTGGAATCGTAGCAATGGTGTATTCAGAGTCACAACAACAAAAAACATGTTTGGAATCATAGTAACCGAAACGTGTTTGGAGTCGCAACGGTTAGTTGGAGTCATAACATGAAGAGTACACTTGGACTTGCAACAGTTGGAGTCACAACATGAAGAATACACTTGGAGTTGTAGCAATTGGATTGTTCCTGTAACTACAACAATAAAAAGTGCATGTGGACCTGTAGCAGAGATGCATTGCAGCCATTGTGAGGAGTTGCAGTTGTTGTAGTACTTTTGTGTAGAAGTATTAGTACATGAAAGTAGCAAGTTTCTTTAAGAAATATGGAAGAATATCGTAATAATGGAATATGGGGAAGGATTCATACCTTAGTGATAAGTAAGACAACTTGGATAAGGAAAGTATAAAAAAGGAAGTGATCAATGGAAAATGGTAAGCAAAAATCTATTAGACAGGTGCGGAAAGTATGCCAATTTAGGCACCCATCAAGGAGGTGGTAGTGTATTATGTGCTTATCCTATGAATAACTATTAGATGGAAGATTACTAGAGGTCCACATGTTGCATATGTACCTTTATCATGTCACGAATCTACGAATCAATACCCCGAGTAGTTGCTAAGCTTTTTTGGATAAGATGTTATAGGTCATGTGGTTGTTGTGAATTCCATATGTTTCCATGAATCTTTCATATCATTTCAAAGTGCACCTCGTTTCCTTCTTTGATCCATTGTAGCATTAATGAATAACCTATTGTTCATCCTAAATTTGATTGGGTACAACTAGAATCTTATATACCACTTGTGCAATTGGTCATGAGTTTTATGAAATTAACATGCTATTATAACCATTTGGGAATCTTTGAATCTCACATTGTTTAATATTTAGATCTTTGTTATTTTTGTTATAAACAATTTTATTTATAAAATAGATTATCATCTTTGAAGAAGGGATCGATACTTTTTTGATGAAGACTCAATTCTAATACAAGAGAAGTCCCAATTCTACTCATTGTGTATGCTTCTTTAGAAATAGTGAGTTGATCAATTCAATTATGCCATAGGTTAGTATCGACACTTTTTTCTAAGGAGGCAAGGATCACTTGGCAGAGCATTGGTGTTGTTGTTTCTTATTTTCATTACTATCATTTACTTCTACTCTGTGTTTATTTAAGTTTATTGTACGTGTGATTATTCCAACTTTCATAGAATTATCATAGTTCTATTAATTAATAAAAATAGCTTGTATGCATATTATTGTGGAATTTCATTCAATTATTGCAAGTGTTCTTTCCATTCTGCTAAGTGTAATTAATTAGTGTGCTTTTCATTCTGCAAAGTATTATGAGTTTACAATTCAAATCTACAACTAGAGATGCAATTTCAATTCCTAAATTAATTGTAATTTCCTTCTATAGAAGCTAGTAACAAAGAGACATAAGGCCTACACATGTATTGCATGGTATCTTGCAAGTGTTCCAATCCTTAGGTTGATGAATTAAACGATCATTTAGTTTAACCATTCTTGACTTAATTAATAGGGTGATTAAATTGATTATCAACATATTTCTACTACAACAAAAAAGATGATGGATAGTGTTTATATAGAGTTTACTTTTTTTTATGAGTAGTGTTTATGCCTTTGTAGATATTTATGCAATCTTGCATATCTCACGACAACCCTATCGAATGAATTGTTCTCCAAATACATTTGAATTTTTATAGGTATCTCTTATGGATAAGAATATAATAGTTGATGGAAACGTTTGTAAGAACTTTCTCTTTCGTATCCATACCAAATTTATAAAATTGAAAGCTAGTTAAGTACATTGCACTTCCAAACCAAGAAAACCATGAGAGTTGGCATCGATGGACTTCCTTAAAGGTTTTAGGAAAACAAATTAGGATATTGAATATCTAAATATAGTCATTCATTACCTAAATATATGATCACGTTCATATCACACATGAATATAGTTTCATTGTAGTAAGTCACGCCAATTTTCTTTGATTTAGTTTAAATATACTTTGTTTTACCATTATTGATCATCCCTAAACGCAATAGTAAATCCATTGCTATAGGGACCGATAAATACCAAGATGAGGATCTCCTTCCATACCAAAACATATGGTAAAATAGATATAATAAATATAATTGTAATTTAGATAATATGGATTTTACATCACATGTACTAAGTTATTTATGGTTATAGTTATACACACATCTGACTTTAATTCAACTTTCTAGGGAAAAAAACCACAGATTTATCTAAATACCTATGTATGAGGAGTTCCAATGGAACATGTTCCAACAAACACTACATCAAGTCTAGGAGAATAGGTGCCCTATGACCTAGATGAAGGTGTCTCATCTTGTAGGAGCTATACATGACAAAAGATAAAAGAGAGTAACAAATGATGTAATGTTGTATTTACCTAATATTTTTCAATTGCAAAATTAAATACATAATCAATGAAAATATAAAAAAATTGTGGTACCAACCTCATCCAAAAAACTATTCTAAATAAGATCTATAGAAAAAAGGATCACAACGCAATAAAAAAAACTAGATGCAGAAATAAAACAAAGAATATACACAATACAATAGAGACATAGATATACATGGTTCACCCAGTGTGGGCTATGTCCACAGAGAAATTGCCAGTCCTTTCTTTTATTATCCATCATGTAATGTCCCCACTTTGGGACATCATTACATTGCAGAGGTTTATGATGACCAGAGTAGCCAGATGGATGTTATAGCGAGTACATGGATTATTGAGAGGCATTTTGGGGTCCGGATTGCATCGCTCATTCCATTTCATCATTATGATCCATTCCACACAGTTTGGCTTTGGTTTCGTTGCATTCTGACGATTTCCATGATTTTGAGTATTTTGAGCTACAAGTTAATTAAATTCATTGAAGAGGTCATTTTGGGCACATTGCTTGGAGGAACCTCTCAGTGTAATAGCTCATTGGAATCGGGAGGAGAAACACTACAGGATGGGATGGTGAGAAGTGACTTTCAGTGGCCAGGGAAGCCACAAGGAGAAATAAGGCGCTTTTTAGAGGTAAAAGGTTAATTAATTAATTAAAATGATTTAATTAATTAATTAAATATTAAAAAAATTAAAGTCACTTTGGAGGGACAAGGTGAGAAAAAAGTACAAAGGAAAGGCAAGGTCCTATACTCATTCATTCATGTATGTTTTATCATTTTGATATCTAGCTTCTAGCTAGAGAGCCCATACCTTGGGGGTTTTGAGGGTTTTGACTTAACAAACCCTAGAGGATGATTCAAGGGTGAAAGATTCCACCTAGCTTGTCCCAAACCTTGTCTCAGAGATGCAATACTCTCCCACACCATTCTAGTTCGAATCTACATCAGTGCAGGAGGGTTCTACACCAGCCACAGACACATGAAGAGAAGGAGGGCACACCATTAGGGGTTTCCAGCAAGGGGGGCACACCATTCAGTGAAGGAAGGTTCATTGTAGGAGTTTGAGAGGGCTCTTGGAGATTTGAGCATTTGGGTTTTACTTGCATGGCCTTAGCCATTATTTCTAGTGCCTCTTGAGAGAGTTTTGTGGTTCAGATTATTTCCTAGAGCATTGGGACGAATTGGAGAGAAGGAGGGCATTTTTGAGATTCAGATCTATTCAGTTTGGAGGGGTTATACTTCATATTTGACCCTGAGACTTCACCTAGTGACTTGCAGTGTCCCGATCTATATTTCTAGCAAGTTTTAGGGCATTTGGAGGCCTCCTTCATCAAGGCCGAAATTGTAGGGTTTGACAGTTTCAAGAGGGCGCAACTGAATTGGAATATTTAGCATTTGGAGGAGTTTCCTTTGGTGTTTCGATCTAAGATTTCAGGAGGGGATTCTACTCATCCCGATCTACAGTTCGACATATTCAGCGTAGAATTTGGAGGTATTTGATAGTAGGGACGAATTATTGAGGGTCTTCAGTGTTCTAGCAGGGTGTGGCATCTTCCAGCTTGGGGGTTGACACTTCATACGACCCATATCTTTCTTGTATTGGTATTCATGGTATATTCAAACTTTGGAGGCTTATTGTAGTCTTTGTTGGAGCATTTTGTAGCAGCTCCTATTATGTTATTGGATCCATCTGTTGAGCATTCTAGATCGACATCTTCATTCTAGCAGGTTCTTCTATTTATGAATAAAGTCAAATCTGAAGTGTTTTGGCTTGTCTATCATCTTGTTGATCTTGCATATGGTTGAGGTACGTTCCATTACAGTATCTTCTTGTTTATTTTTGCAACACACATTAAATTCATCAACATAAACCCTAAGGCCAAAATCAAGAGGCCAATCTGCAAGCAAACACATACAAACAAGTAAATCAACAAAGTGTTTGACGAAATGACACAACCGGTAAAAGTTTAAAAAGACACCCAAAACCGTGATGTTCCTTGCATATTGGCTTGGGAACATTACAAAACAAAATGAATGGATATAACCTACAACACATTCATTGTAGATTCCTCTTCACTCTCTCACAATCTCCTCTCTTAGTCACAATACAGTTTCACAAAAACTACTACACCACCGGAACACAATTCCCTCTTACATAAAAGAGGGTTTCCTTCCAGGGAAAAAACCCTAACATAAATTCTATCGTATGATATTCAACCTAAGGATGAACGATTTAGATTGACTACGAAATTACAATAGTTTACAAGGAAACTTTCCCCAAAATTTCTCTTTATTGGCGCTTCCCCCAAACCCCTGCCAAGGGGGGCTCCAATGATTGTCGTTTCCCCCCTGCTCTCTTAGACCCCCTGACGATAGATGTGTGGGGGAAGCCCCCTCCCCACACATCCCCGTCACAAATTGGGATCTAAAAATGACTAGAACAAGAACTTTGAATCAAGAAGATAATCAGGCTCCACAACCAACAAGATCCCTTATCAGGCCATGAAAAGTATGCCCACAATGACATCATAGATGCAGATTGATTAGGCTAGAAAAATAATGGATAGCCTAGCCAAATGTAGTGCATGGTATATAATCAACATGGATAGAAGGCCCTACACCTGGTGATATAACATCATCATACAATGGCCCGAGACAGGAAGCTACCACAAATGAGCTATGTTGAACTAGACTACGTGTAATGGATGATATCGTAGTACTAGTGACATAAATATTATCTCCAAGATAAGTGGTTGGAGGGGGGATTAGGAATACACCTAGGAGTAGGTGGCCCTCTCAATGGTTTATGCATGGTCATTGTTCAATTCCTAACAAAGCCAATGTTAAAATAATTGACATGGAAACCCATAATAAACTCGACCCATAGCTTATGAAGAAAATAGAAGGGAACATCCCTATTATTGTTGGAGGTTTATCAAATACCATAAACCACCTATCCATCAAATGGTCTTTCCATGATTGGAATGTGCACCAGTCCATGCAAAGATGCCTCTTTTTTGGATTAGGTGGTTGTTTGGTTCTAGGTCAATGAACAATTGAACAATCATTTCTTAAGTGATATGCAAGTCTTTGACCTCTTCCTTACTAATTCCAGTTGAGTAATACTCTTTCATCCTAGCCCTATATTGAGATATATCAAATTATTGGCCATGAGCATGGCTAATGGAAGCAACAATGTTGCCAAGTGAAGTGGCCAATGAAATACATGATGGTTCTCTCTGGTGTTCCTCAACTCAACAATTAAGTTTCTAAGTTCATTTAAACATTAATTAATTTTTGTGTATGGGTCTTGTGGGGGGTTAGGGTTTGGATCAAGTTTTTTCTCCATATTGGTAGAATAACATCTACAATTAAATAATAACAACATATTTTTAATAATCATGTAAATTTCTATAATTTAGCAAATATAAATTGAAATTTCGAAAGAAATCTATGCAAATGATGCCAATGTCCCTCCTACTTGTTCTCTGGGCATAATCAACAAAAGTGTGTTTGCATTAACAATAATAATAAGAGGGAAAATCACTATGGGTTGGGAAGTAATGAAAGAAATGTGATCACTTTTTTTTAGAGGAATGTACACACATTTTTAGCCATGCGCACTTTAGAAACTCGCATGTGTTTCTAACATGTGCATGTTTTTTTTTACTTTAAAAATGATGTGGATATTTACTTTTCACATGGAAATGGCCTACGTCGAGCTTCGACGAAGGCCAAACTATTTAAACAGGAACATGTGTGCATTCCTAAAGTGCACACCAGTTCCTAAAAGTAACAACGTGTACACACTCCTGTTGCAATGAAAAAGGGAAGGAATTTATTGTGCCCAACCATGTATGTTTCACAAAGATTATATAGAGCTATTTGATAAAAAAATTCTCCAAAACGTAATTGCATCTTACAAAAGATTTAATGATATTTATGCTTTCAATACTTATCTTCAATATATCAAAATTTACAACTTATTTTTTGAGTCTTTCCTAAGTACAAAAACTTAGTGTGTTTGAAAGTCCCTTATATGTCATGTCCATTTGTAATATTAAAGTAGACAATCCCCATATTTAACAACACCACCTACTAAATCACCGTGTTGCATACTCATAAATTAATCCCCTAAATAATTTTCTTAAAAGCCTCTAAAACCCAATGTCCCAAACTCCTCCACGAGTTCTTCAAATACTTGCAAAGTTGGGTGAAAGCATCTTTCAAGTTGATTGCAACATTTCCAACAATTCCATACCATTTATTTGGAGTCGTACATATAAATTACTAGAAAACTTGAAAACTTTGAAGGATTCTCTTTAATTCATATACTTCCTCTAATTAAACCCACATGGTTAGGAAATACATTAGTAACATCCTCATATGTTGGTGCTCCCAAGATGAAATCTCTTATATATCATAGAAATGAAATAGATGCTTATGATATTGTGATGATGACCCATCCCAACCACTAAACCACAACTCAACGAATGATAAAATATCTTATTAACATTCATTTGGATCAATTTGAATTATCAAACATTTGTTAAATCTCTTTGATAATAAAAATAAACCAATTCTATAAAGTAAAAAACCTTTCCCACAAAACATACAAAGACTTCACATGATCATTTAAACTTAAACTTAGATTGTTTAAGTGGAAATACCCCTCCCAACTATTAAATCACAACCCAACATATAAACTTATAATCTATAAAATTGTTCTAACCTATATAATCTCACTTTATGTCGCATAAATTTAACCTATATAGAAGCTCACTCACTTTATGTCGCATAAATTTAAACTTTACACTTAGTTATAAAGATAGGTTTGAAAGTGAAAATTAAATGGAGAAAGTGTAAACTCTTAGAATAAATGCTTTTATAGCGCTCTTAGCATAATGGATCCAAAAGGTTGTTGCAAAATACTATGAGTGGTGGGATATACCTAATTATAAAGCAATTCAAATAAATAAAGGAAACATATATATAAATATTGAGTTGTATAGTAGTCGAGGGTTAATATATATTATTAAGTTATCTCTTAATGAGTGTTAATGATCCACAGTTCTTGCTCTTACTTAATAATCATATAAATATGATGTTTACTATGAACTACCATTATGGTTCCAAGCATTGACAATATAATATTGCTTTGAAATCAATGCTCAATCTTCCCTTTAAGAAGCATTATGAGTGGCACCACGTATTCCATTTTATTAGTATTATAATATTAATATTAGTAACGTCATGATACATTTTGTAAAAGTATATTATGTTTTCTTTTTATTAATATTATTGAAAATTTAATTTTGGGTTATATTATTGTTTAAAAATAAAATTTAAAAAATATTGTGAATTGGATTATGTATTTCATTTTATTAATATACAATTTAATTGGATATAATGATTAAAAATATATGTTTTTTCCTTAATAGTTATAGATTCAAATTTAATTATAAAAATAAATTATTATTATTATTAATATTAATATTTTTTTTTCACAAGAAAGTGGTTTATATATTAAGAGAGCAATGGTGTGACCACTGTGAGAAAAACTACAAAAATCAGCCATGCATTATGTGCATGGGATTCAAGATTATAAGTAAAACTACCATGATATAAAGCCCCGGAGTTCTCATACCATCCTAATATCCAAAAATTGGCTAAACACAGGTTGAGAACCTGCTTACAAAGTGTTTGCATGAAGTCCAAAAAGAGGCTATAATCCTGCTTACAAAGAAATTGCCAGAAAACCAAAACATGTCTAGTTTCAATAGTTAGGAATGACATAATTAAACCTTCTAGTCCGGAATGGAGGAGCCTGCGCTTGGAGAAGCCTTTGCACATGCATCTGTCTAGCGGTTCGATCTGGTGGCTTGGAGCTCCAACTTTTCAATTCTTGCCTCCAATTCAACAATTTTGCTATTAGTTTGTTGTGTTGTAGACGTAAGATCTTTGACCGCTTCCTCCCTGAGATGGATTAAATCTTCTTCGACCATTTCGAATCGTCGGCCTCCTTCCCTGTCCAGACGAAGCAGAAAGCCTCTGTGCGCACTGAGAGTGCACTTTAGCTTGCGTATTTCAAGTTCCAGAGAGGGGGGAGGATTAGGGGGGGAGGCATAATTGGAACTGGAAGCCATTGAACGAACTGCGGAAGGAGATGAGAGCACAAGCTAGGTGAGGGACCAGACAATAATACATGGGCAAGAGTGAGCTGGGGGAGGGGATGAGAGAAAAAGCCAAGCGAGGGACTAGGCAATATCGGACGGACAAGACATGCAAGAACAAGTAGTTGCCTTCCAAGATTTAACACCAGCTCGAACGCACGTCACCATGGAGAAAATGGGCCTCGCTCGAGCGCCATGCAGGAAGGGGATGGGCTCAGAGCAGGTCGACATGAGGGACATGAGGGGAGGATCATGCGAGGAGTGGTGAGAGGACGCAAGTTGAGGGATGAAGTACCTTCACGCGGGGGAGGGGACAGACAGGAGTGACGTGGGAGAGATGCCATGAGTTGAGATGTCGGGGAGATCCGAATGCCACCTGCCTCGTGATGTCCATCTAATCGCTCGCCACATGCCCTTACTAGATAGGGTTGAATAATAAGATCCCATTGAGGGAGAGCTGGCCCTTGCTCAAGGGGGTGGCTGCTTTTGTAGCTTGGCCTGCTTCGCCATTCAGTTGACGAAGCACATGAAAAAATTCGATCTTTTGGAAGAAATTTGAGAGACGGAGTATTTTCTTGAAGATTTGTCAGAGTTTCATTTGGTTTGGCAGCGAATTGGTGACCATAGCTTGGATTAAAATCTGAGAGTCTCCTATCATCGTAATTTTCTTGATAGCTAGGTTCCGGGCTTGAGCGAGTCCTTTCCAAAGACTCAGAGCTTCTACGTTGTTGTTAGTTTCTTCTCCTAGGCCCCATGAGTAGGCTAATTCCCTGAATTCAACGGGGTTATAGATAACTCCTCCCCCTCCTACCACCCTTGGATTTCCTTTCGAAGCTCCATCAAAGAACAAGATATGTTTGTGCTAAGTGGGCCTCCATTCTTTGAAATCCTCATGCTTTTTGCGCAATTCCTAGGTTTCATAGAGCCTGGGGGGTAGAGGGGGGGGATTTAGATCTGGAGCGAGACTATGAATCCAAGCTTCTTTAGAGGATGAGAGGGTTTGGACATTGGTGTTTGACCAGAGGAAGGAGAGGCAGTCACCCAGTAAGGCTTTGGCTTTGGCAGAAACGTGGATGGGGATGGAGGACTGGTTTATGAAGATTCAGGGATTTCTTTCGAGCCAAATTTTCCAAAGGATAAATTTAGGAAGGGTCATCCAGTAGCATTTGATTTGAGTCTTGGACTTGAGAGGGTAGGGGCAAGAGGTGGGCCAGTTTTTTAGTAGAGTAGGAATATCAGGAGGGGAATGACCTGTTGGGGCCCCCTCTGACAGAGCATTCTGCCAAACTTCTTTTGCAAAAGGACAATTAAGGAGCAAGTGGTTAGCAGATTCTTCATGGGATTGCTAGAGAGGGCATATCGAGGGTCCTTCCCAGCCTTTCCTCCATAGATTATCAGATGTCAGGATACTGTTATGGGCTAGAGTCCAAATGAAGAAATCCACTTTGGGTAGACTTTTGACTCGCCTGATTTCTTTCCATAAAGCCTGATTTCCTGTGGCCTGGGGCTCAGCTGTGAGGATTTTATAGCCGACTGCTGCTATGTAGTTCCTTGACTTTGTGCCCCAGCCTCACTGGTCCCCGACTCTTTTGGAAATTGGGGATTTCCCGCGAAGAAGAGTGATCAACAACTCTTTTTCCTCCTGAATCTGTAACGGGCAAACTGGAAGGTTCCAGCTTTCCTAATCTTTGGAACTGTCGCTATGCCAGCAAGAGATATCCCAGAGAGTGTTGATATTTTGAGCTTTTAGAAGCTCTGTGCCTGGGATGTTATCGATCGACGGGTCCCCCATGATAGAGTCTTCCCAGAATTAGATTTTCTTTCCATTACCTGGGATCCAGGTAAGAGCTGGGGAAAAGAAGGCATGCGCTTTTGAGCAGACGAAGAATATAGGGGAGCCATGAGTGGTTTTAGGCAGTGAGTCGAGACATCGAAGCCTCGAGCCTGTGAAATATTTCTTCCAGATAGTCGTTTTGCACCAAGATCTTGTTGGATCATGTTGTCATTGATGCCAATGGTTTGATTGATTGATGTCATTGATTGATGTCAAGTGATTGATTAATGTCAAAGGATTGATTGATTGATGATTGATGTAATATAATATGCACTTTCCTTGATGAGAATGCATAGATGAAGATGGATCAATGAGTTGTCATTGATATGATGAAGATGGATCAATGAGTTGTCATTGATACATGATGAACATGGATCGTTGTGGTTTCATTGGTATATGATGCATTGTTGGAAAAATGAATAGATGACTCATTGTTGTCTTATCATGATTGATAAGGTGCACAAATGGATGAACTCCAAAGTGGTCCCCTTATGGTGAAAGCCCTCACGGGAAGACGCTTTGCGGATTGAGTTATCCTAGAAGAATGGTTGGAGGACCCTTGCTCTCATTA
>ML789646.1:280591-296647 GCA_009831015.1 Picea engelmannii
TAGTACCAATCTTTTGCAACACCTTATAAGGGCCATAGTACTTTGGTGATAATTTATTATCCTTCTTGGCTTGCTTGAGGGACATTTGTTTGTATGGTTGTAGTCTTAAAAACACCCAATCCCCTACTTCAAAACTTCTTTCAATACGATGTTGATTCTGTGCCATGGTCAAGTTGTCCTTTGAGATTTGGAGAACTTTTTGTTGATGCTCGATGTGATCTTCCACTGCTTGAACCTTAGATTTTTCTTTTAGATAAGAAGTGATGGAAGCAGGGTGGTATACATAGAGTGCCATAAATGGTGTAATTTTTGTCGCAGTATGAAAGGAAGTGTTATACCACGATTCTGCCAAAGGTAACCATTTGACCCATTGTGTTTGTTTATCAGAGACAAAGAAACAAAGGTATTCTTCCAGACATGTGTTCACTATTGTGGTTTGTCCATTAGATTGAGGATGATAGGATGAGCTATGAGCCAATTGAGTACCCAAACAAGAACATAATTATGTCCAAAAATGTCCAGTGAAGATGGGATCTCTGTCACTTACAATAATCTTTGGGCTTCCATGTAGCTTTTGAACTGTCACCATGAATGCGGTGGAAACTGTACTGGATTTGAAGGGATGAGAGAGTGCACACAAGTGTGCGTACTTGGTCAGTCTATCAACAATCACCATGACGCCACTCTTTCCTTCAGACTCCAGTAACCCTGTGATGAAATCCATGGAAACCTCCTTCCAACGCTAACTTGGGATGGCTAATGGTTGTAAAATACCTAGGGTACTCTTAATTGTTTCCACCTTATTTTGTTGGCAAACCAAAAATTCTGCCACAAACCTTTGAACACCATTTTTAAGGCCATCCCCAAAAAATTCCTTCTTGACCCTATGGTAAGTTTTCAAAAATCCGGAGTGCCCTCCTACCGGACGGGTGTGCAATTCCAATAGTACCTTTTGCTTGAGTTGGGAGTTCTTACATAAATATAAGCGATCTTTGTACCATAGTGAATCATTTTTCCATGTAAATGTATCTAATGCACTGGAATCCTGCTGCAACCTTTGAATGAGAGTCCACATGTTTTCGTCATTCTTCCATTCATCCCTTGCTTCTATTATCCAATCAGGTTGGATGATCGAGATAGCATAGAGAAAGGCCTCAACATATTCATCCTTTCTTGAGAGTGCATCTGCCACAACATTTTGCTTCCCTTTTTTATAGATGATTTCAAAATTATAACTGAATATCTTGGTCACCCATTTTTGTTGTTCTTCTGAAGATAGTCTTTGTTCCAAGAAGTATTTAAGACTATCATGATCTATTTTGACCTTGAAGTGCCTACATATTAGGTAAGGACACCATTTCTTCAATGGATGTAGTATTGCCATCAGTTCCTTCTCATAATGGGTTTGTGTAAGTGCTTTCCCTTGAGTGTTCGACTTTCAAAAGCAAGGGGCCTTCCTTCTTGCATTAGAACAACAAAAATGCCATTTCCCGAGGCATCACATTCCACAATAAAGATTTTTGTGAAGTATGGTGTGGTCAAGACATGAGCTTTTTACATCGCCTCTTTAAGTTGTTCAAAAACTTGAGTTTCCATTGGAGTACATGAAAATACATCCTTCTTAGTTAATGCCATTAAAGGTGCTTCTATTCTTCCATAGTTCCGAACAAACTTGTAGTAGTAACCTGTCAAACCAAAAAATCCTTTAAGATTCTTCAATGTTTTTGGAATCGGCCAATCCATCATGGCCTTAATCTTGTTAGGGTCTACCTTGACACCTTCATGAGATACAATATGACCCAAATATTCTACCCCCTTCACCCCAAAGAAGCATTTGGATGTTTTGGCATATAGTTGTTGATCCTTTAGTAGTTGTAGCACCTTGTCAACATGTCACACATGATCCTCCCAAGACTTGCTATAGATTAGTATATCATAAAAAAATACTAACACAAATTTTCCAAGGAAGGGTTTGAAAATGAAATCCATCAACCCTTGGAATGTGGAAGGTGCATTTGTAAGGCCAAAAGGCATGACCAAAAATTCATAAAGGCCTTCATGAGTTCAGAATGTTTTTTTTGGAATATATGCTTCCTTCATTCTAATATGATGATACCCTGAACTGAGATCCAACTTCGTGAAATAGATTTCTCCATGTAGTTCATCTCACAATTCATCAATGATGGGAATGGAAAACTTATCTTTAATAGTGATCTTGTTGATATCTCTATAATCTGGACACATACACAATGAGCCATCTTTCTTGAGTACCATTACCACTGGTGCAGAGTAAGAACTTTGGCTAATTCTAATAATTCCAACCTCTAACATTTCTTCAACCATACGCTCAATTTCACTCTTTTGGGCATAAGGGTATCTTTAAGGCCTGATGTTAGGAGGAACACTCCTAGGAATTAGGTGAATAACATGATCATGATTTCGAGTGGGTGGAAGACCTTTGGGAATATCTTCAAATACTTTGGAATGCTTATCAATGATCCCTTGGAGATCTAGGGGAATAAATGGCTTAGATGTTTGAACACCTAGTGAGCATAGTTGTGCAATTACACCCTGATGCCCCTTTTTCAATAATTTTGTCATGCCATTAGAGATTATCACCTTATTGGGTTTCCATGTGATACCTATTAACTCGATTTCTTTTCCTTCCAATGAAAATTTCATGAAAAGTTATTGAAAATTAAAAGCCATTGTTCCTAATGATTGTAACCATTGGATTCCTAGTACAACATCAACACCACCCATGGGTATAACAATCATTGGACTATTCATTACATATTCCCAAATAGTAAGATTGATCTTATTGCATTTTTCTGAGCAATTGATAGTTCCTCCATTTGCAATCATTACTTGAAACTCTGGCACTGGATATACAAAGCAATTGAGATCTTTGGCTAATTTATAGTGAATGAAATTATGAGTATTACCAGAATCAATTAGGACTATTACCTTTCTATTTTTGATATATCCTTCGATCTTGAGGGTTTGAGGAGTGCTAATTCCAGCCAATGCATTACATGATATCGTGGGATTCAACTCTTCAAAAGAAATCACTTTTACATTTTCATCTTGAGATGGTTCTTGTTCTTGTTCTTCTTCCTCTTCACAATCTATGTAGAATAATTTCTTCTTGCCACACTTATGTCCCTTACTGTACTTGCTGTCACAATTAAAGCCTAAAACTTTTGCTTTTCTTTCCTCCAATTGTTGAGGTGTCAACCTTGTAGGTTGAGGTGTTTTAGAAGAAGGAACATTATTCTCTTGATAGATTTTAGGAGTGGTCCTTCTAGTAGACATAGCCATATTTTTACTTTCAACATTTCTTGCCACTCAAAATGCATTCTCCAATGATTTGGGTTCCCAAAGGCGAACCTCATGTTGAATGTTATCCCTTAAAGTTCCTATGAATACATCAATAAAGTGCTCATCTGGAATATCTGTTACCTTTATATTCAATCTTTGGAAGTTCTCAATGTGCTTTGTAACTGAACCCTTTTGCTTGAGATTTATCAATTGGCTAAAGAAGGTATTTCTCCTTGTATCCTCATAGTGTGCTATCATTTCTTCCGTGAAAATTGTCCAAGTGACGAGTGATTTGCGAGAACAAAGCCATCGATACCACACAAATTGATTGGGTTCTAAATATAAAGAAGCAATTCGTACCTTTTGTGTATGTGGTACATCATGTAGATCAAATAATTGCTCCATCTGAAGTATCCATGTGATTGGGTCATTGCCATCAAACTTCCTCATATTGATCTTAGGAAAGTGGTTGGTCATCAACCCAAAGTTGGAGTTTCTCCATTCTTGATTCATCTTCCTTGTGTCCTCATCATGAATTTCATGGGATACATTTTCACTTTCAGGTGTCCTCTCTATTAGGTGATTTTTCAATCCTTCGATGATCTCCCTTTTTAAACCATCCATCATCCTTTGTAGTTCATCTTTTGTTATTGTCTTCTTTTGTAAATCATTTATGTCCCTACACATTTCTTCACCTTCATCAAGATTCCAAGTAGGAATGTCTGGAGGCTTATTTGGTGTAGAAGTTCCCTTTTTTGGTGGCATGTTGGCCAAGTATCACTTTTAAACCTTGATTTTGAGGTGGTTCTGCTAGACGATCTTTTCTTCTGCTTTATATCCAAAATTTCGGCCCTTCTTGGTATGAAAATTTCTTTTTTGTAGTCCTCTGATATTTCTTCTCTGCAATTCCACAGGTTTGATCAAAATTGGATGTGCCAAGTGGAAGTTATGGTAACTTCCCCACAACTTGCTTATTTTTGGACTTTCCGGAGATCTCACTTGTATAGAGTGCCCCACACAAAATAATTGATATAAAATTATGAAAATTGTACTAGAAATACTACAGACTATCCACTATCCAATGAAACTAGTCTCACACAATTTGGATACTCTAGGAATAATTTATGATTGTTTTACCTGAAACACCTACTTGAGACTAGTCAGATACCCTATCTTCCACAGGGTGTATATACAAATGTAAGATGACACAGAAGCTGAAAGTTTTATCACAAATACCTTAATAATTTCTATGAATATCCTTCAGATTTCAGTGTCTGAAACATTACAGAAAAATTTCATAGTGAAAATTCCGCGATGACTAAATTCAGGATGATTCTAGAACCCTATCTTACATAAGCTATATCTACGAAAGTGTAAGGCCCCGGGATATGAAATTTGAACCCAATGTACCTTGATTTGTCTACTAAATATCCTCCAAGGGGTTCCTTCTGAAATGTCATAGAAAAAAAATTACAACGAAAATTCCAAGGTGTCTCAGATGTAGCAGCGAAACCCCAAGACCTTGAGCTATGATACCAAATGTTAGGAACCAAATACCAATATAGCATAGAAACACTTCAGAATAAGTACTCAACGCCTTGAAAAAGAGAGAATTTCAGATAATAATCCTCTTTGAGGGGGAAACCTCCTTATACACCACATAGATTTCCAAATACAAGTTGATTCTAATTGAAAAAGTCGCCTTGGTATATATAGGAGACTAGGAGGTACAATTACAACTAAATAAAATAACATTACTAATGTAATATGACCTAATTAAGAGTTAATGTGCCACTATTTAGGGCTTAACAGTAGGTATTGTAACAAATAGTTTGAAATTGAGATTTAATTGAAAGTTAAAAGATTTAATATTTTTCTCTTATTTTAGCAATGTGTTTTTTCTTCTTTACACTAGTTAAAGTAAAGAAATACTTTTGATTTTATAGATTAGGGTTGATCACCTTCTTACAATATCTTAATTTTCTCTTATTCTATATTTCTTTATCTTAATTATTTTAATATGATCATTATTCTTAAAGTGACATTTTCCTTGATACACAATGATTTCGCCAAGACTTGACATCTTTGTGCCAACCTCACTTGAGTCCCAAAGGGTTTAAGAAATTTTAGAAATACTCTTGTTTTTCATATTGTTTATCTCATTCTTGTACATTAAGTAACTAATCATAACTATGCTCATGCTGGATTTTATGAGAAGGATAAGATAGGGTAATAACCTTTAATTTTAAAATTATAACTTATAAAACACTTTTGATTTTTCTTTAATTTTTTCCATAATTTTCTAAAGAGGTTGGAACCTAACCTTCACAACCATATAAAATAAATAAATATAATATATAAATATTTATTAATAATGATGAATACATTATAATTTATTAAGATTAATATTGATTTATTAAATGTTAAATAAAGTTAATAATTTTATTTTATTGTGCTGTTTTTAAATTTAAATAATTCTCAAATAATATATTTTTTGTTTTTTTATTTTTATTTTCATAATATAATATATTATCAATATTATTTTTATTTTAAAAATATAATATAATATTTATGTAAATTAAATATTGTAAAAGAATAATATTTTTCATTATATGGATAAAAGTGAAATACTAAGATTTGTGTATACATATCTCTACATAAAACACTGTAATAATTAAATCATATCAACTATGAAGTATTTTTTTATTAAAATGCATATACCAAATAGAAGATATATACCATATCTAAATAAATCCATCTTTAACTTAAAATATTTTAAAAATTAAAAGATTTTCTTAATTTTTTTAATCTTTCTATATATTTAATAAATATGAAGATTATATATATATATATATATATATATATTAAAAATTAAAAGTATTAAATATTTAAATATAATTTAAATATATTTTATTTATAATGTTATAGATTAAGTTTTCACAAAACAAAATTATCATAAAATTATATTTTATTTTACAAAATAATTATATATATAATTATTTTGTAAAATAAAATATAATTTTATGATAATTTAGTTTTGTGAAAACTTAATCTATAACATTATAAATAAAATATATTTAAATTATATTTAAATATTTAATACTTTTAAATTGTTAAACATAAATATTTAATACTTATATATCATAAAGAAATTATGATGTGACTTCATTGGAGGTAGTTATAGGGATAACCAAAAGAAATATTAACTTTCTTTTTTTCCAATAGAAAATTTGTTTAATTATATTAGTGAATATAATTTGTTTACATCTTCTTGTCCATATATGAAATCAAGAAAAATAAACTATCCAAATAGTTCCACAGAGTCTAAACAAGAAATACTCAGATATAACAACTCTTACAAGTCAAAATTGACCATTGATTCAAATTAGGAAGCATAAAAACAAAATACTAAACCAGAAGCGATTTCATCTGTCTAAGTTCTTTTATCAACAAAACTAAAAGGAGAAATCCAAACTGAAGTACGCATGGCCAATACAGAGACAACTAAGGACTAGCACTAGAAAAGGTTGAGATATCTCTTGGGACCTTCAGTGCCATTGACCAACTTGTAATAAGTAATTCTACCTTCAGGTTCATGTAGTACTTGCTTAGAGAGAAGGTCCACCTCCTTATTATATTCCCGGAAGATGTGCTCAAAACTGATTAATTAGTTCATTGATTCTGGGCTTCCATCCTTCAATTGCGCTAGCCTGGAGGCTTCCTCTTTTGTTTAGCCATTCAATAACTACTTTAGAATCTCCCAGAACCTGGAGTTTATGAAAAGACAAATGTGTTGCCATCATTAGAGTTTCCCATACTCCCAATAGTTCTGCCCTTGTATTTGAGCCTTCCCCACAGTTGAAAATCCATCTATATACCGACAAATTAGGAGTTTTTAAAATCCCTCCCGCTCCACATTGTTTACCTTCTACTTGCGTTGCCCCATCAAAACATGCGACTGTGGTATCGAAGTGTTGGGAAATCATACAAGATCATAATGGTATATGTTTTTGAGGTGCCAATTGTCTTTTCATTGAGCCGAGTGTCTTCGTGACCATAAATAGAATAGAAGGAGAAGTCTTCTCGAAAATAGCTGAGTTCCTCTCTAACCAAATATACCAACAGATATGAGCAACTAATAAAGAGGGGACATAATTTTCCTCTGTCCAATTTTTAAAATAGTATGACAATGTACATCCTTCCCAAACGTTTTTAATCTTCTGACCAATTTGAATTCTATCCCAAACTGATTTTGTAAAAGTGCAATGTATGAAAATATGGCTTATATTCTCAGTTTCTTTTTTGCATAATTGGCAATGACTTGGACCTTCCCATCCTTTTTGTTGAAGGTTATCCCATGTTAATATTTTGTTTTCCGCTGCCAACCAGATAAAGAGTTTTATTTTAAGTTGAATATCCCATTTTCAAACTTTTAGCCTCCATCCTCCAAAACTCAACAACCTCTGAGTTAATAATAAAGCCATATATGCATTTTTGACAGTAAGGGTTCCTGATGAATCGCCTCCGATCCACATCAGTTCATCATTTTTATCTTGTATGGAGGATCCCGAACCTATAAGTGCTATTCGAAACTGATCCCATTTTGTTGCCAACTCACCTGTAATGCCCAACTCATTACTCCTGATCCAATTAGCCGTAGAGGTAGCTTGATCAAGTTGTCCCCTAGCTGGAGAAAGTAACAAAATATTTTTATGTCTTAATGATGTGATAAGAGTATGTGAGAGGAAGGAACTATCTCCCATCCCCATAATTATGTCTCTACCGAGAACAACATGATGACCCAAACCCATAATCCAACTCAACCAGTTTGTGATCAAGTGAAACGAGTTTAAAAGACTGTTCCAAATTCTTGAAGTCGCTGTTTGTTGAAAGGATGTTGATCTGAACCAATTAATGACAGTGGTAGATGGAAGATATTTATCTTTTATCACTTTGTGCCAGATTCCATCCCACATTAACACTCGCCAGAGAGTATTTGCTTAGAAAATTAAACATTACTTTCCTTAATTTGTTTAGGACTGAGTAGCGGATGGTTGCCAACGAAATCCAGTAAACCGCTTGGCTTTCCAATACAGATTTCATTAAAATATACCGCCCACCCAAAGATAACCACCTATTGCACCAATGTTCAATTTATTTTTCCACCTTTGCCTGCAACCAACTCCAGTCTTCAACTTTGTGCAACCTAGTCTTTAAATAATAACCAAGATATTTGAACCAATTGAAAGATCTGAAAAAATAAATGGGAGTAATGGCTTGAATGGTATTAAGTCCGCCTTCAATAGCCCCTCATATAGAACTATAGTTTTTGATTCAATTACCTATAGGCCTGATGCTTTACAAAACAATTTTATGTGTCTATCAATCTCCATTCATTCTTGCAAAGTGGCACTAGTCATGATTAATACATCATCCACAAAAAATAAGTGGAGGATTTTAATAATTTTGGGCACCTTTATTCCCGAAAAATTTCCTTCCCGTTTACTTTCCTTTAGTAATAGGCTAAGACCCTCTATAACCAAAATAAATAGCAAAGGGGATAATGGACACCCTTGGCGTAAACCTCTTCCACTTTTGAAAAATTCTGTAGCCTCCCCATTAAGTAAAACAACAAAGGACGAGGAAAATACACAACTCATAATCTAGTTAGTCATCAGAATACCAAAGCACACTTGAATTAAAATCAACCTTAAAAAATCCCAATTTATGCAGTCGTAAGCTTTCTGTAGATCCAACTTCAGTATAAGGGATTTTTTTTTTCTTATGCTATGAAGGCATTCACGCGTTGTTCCAATGGCATCTTGGATCTATCTGCCTTTCAAAAAGTCCAATTGCTCTGCAGAAAGTGACCTGGATAGGATAGGTTTAATCCAATTTGCAATAATTTTGGAAATCAATTTATAAACGAGGTTACATAAGGAAATTGTCCTGAAATTCCCAAAGGTAATTGGTTTATTAACTTTTCATATAAGGGCTAAGAAAGTAGAGTTAAGGACTCCAGAAAAAAACCCCTAGATCTCGATTCCTCAACCATCTCTAAGAGATCCTCCCCAACCAGATCAAAGAAATGTATAAAAGACTCAATTGTCCAACCATCAGGCCATGTACTTTTATATTTTTGGAACACTGTTAATACCTCTTTCAGTTCACCCAGGTTGACAGGGCAATGCATATCTCTAGATTCCTCCTCATTAACCAACCATGAGAAAATGCTCACTACTCTGACTTGTTTAGTTGTAGAGGGTTGTTCCTGTGACTTGAAGAAATTTTTGAAGTAATTCACAACCTCCGCTTTTATTTCCTTCTGTCTAGTGTGTAAAGTTTTAGTGCCATCTAATATCTCCCATACATGTTTCCGGTTTCTCCTGTCGCTGGCGAATTGGTGAAAAAACTTCGTGTTTTGATCACCACTTTGTATCCAAATTGCTCTGCTACGTTGTCTCCAACGTTCCTCCTTTGATTTTAGGTACTTGTTCCTTTCTTGTTCAAGTGTACCAAGTTTTCTTTCCTCCTCCGGTGACAGTGCGCCTTCCGACAAGGTCTGTAGAGTAGCTTTAATTTCATCCTCCTTCTCTAGATGGATCAAATCCCGACATTTTCTCTCCTTTATCTAGAGTTTTGTGTGGGCCTTCAGTTCTTTTAATTTCTAGATTAACCTTCGTTGTTTTACTCCTTCAGATAAATATTTTGGATTGTTCCAGACCTTATGAATAATACTGATAAAATACTTTTCATACAACCAATGTGAATTTAATTTAAACGGATAAGCCTTGAAGAGTAGGGTGATCTCCAACTGTAATATAAACAGGGCGTGATCCGAGAAAAATGGGTACTCCACCTAGGATCTATAGAGGCCCACACTATTTAAAAGATCTTCATAAATTAATATCCTATCTAACCTCTTTGAAATTGAGCAACTCCAGTTCGCCCATTTCTCCAAGTAGGGACTATCCTCTTAGGCTGGATATCAATTAACATGTTGTTTTGGAAAAAAACTCTGAAGAAACCCGCCAAGGGCCCCGCTTGAGCTGACCCTCCCTAGACCTCACCCTTCGAAACAATTAAGTTCAAATACCCTGGAATAACCAGATTTTTATGTGATAATAAACCACACTATACCACATTATTCCAAAATCTCTTTCGCTCCGTGCACAAACCGTAGATAATTAGCAAAGCGATCTTCCTTTTTCTTGCAATACACCAACTTGTTAACAAAATGCCACCACATGAGAGGTAAGGTACCAAATCATATTTGATTGGGTCCCAAGTAACCAAAAGACCGCCCGAGTTACCAATCAAGTTTACCGCACGGGACACCCAGGACGGTCGAAAGTTGTTCATAAAGGCTTTGGATTTTTGTTCATGGACCAGAGTTTCTTGTAAAAACAAAATATCGGGGTGGGTTCTATCCAATAAATGATGGGCATAGGAAGATTTTAGGGTGCCCCCAATCCCTCTAAGATTAAGGGAGAGCAATATCATTACTTCGCCCTTGCCAGGGCTTTCGTTGCTCTAAGTACCCCACAGTCAGTGGTAGGTGGACAAGTAACCGTTGGCAGGGAGGTCAAATTCGTCATTTTCTTCCGGGCACTCCTGGTCTTAACCGGTGAGTATTCAATACCTAGGCCCCTTGACCATGCGTACTCTTTCCTTGCCCGCTCAGCATGTGGGCACGATGAACTGATCTCCCCACCACTAGCTGAATTTTCATAAACAGAGTTTCCCAAGTAAATAAGTAACTGGATAGGTGGGTTTGTGTCACGAATGAAAGGAATCAGGGAGTCCAGAACGACACTAAGTGTAGTGTCATCCTCATCCGATTCTCGACATCCAGGAAGAGGAGAAATATCCCTAGATAGAGGCAAAGTCAGTGGAGAGGAGTTTTCGGGATGATAAGGTTCAACATGGCACAAGGGAGGGCCAAACTGATTTTCCTTTACAGGTGTAAGATCAAGATTCACTGCTTTCTTTAATGACTCAACCCCCGGTAACCCAACTGATGGAGTCTCACTATCCACCTGTCGTGCATAACCCACTAAGGCAGGTTCTGTAAGCTCCCTATCCACAACTGAGGACACCAAAGCTTTGGAGGTATAATTTTTGAACCATCATGAAGCATCCATAGTATCCCTCTCCCACAATGTTAATGAAGAAAAACGTGTTGGACAATAAAGTTTTAACTTACCCGATAACGTATCCAGTGGCTCAAACTGGCTTGATACCTCCGACGAATGGTGAAATGCCCCAGTCCCTAAAGAATCTGCTTCAGGAGAAGTTTCTCAAAACTCCCTATGCATTGTTGTGTCTTCTGACACCTCTTCCTCAACCCATCCACTACAGTCCCTCTATAGGTGTCCAATACTACGATAGAGGCTGCATATGAATGGTATGCCAAGGTAATCTAGCCGCTGTAGTATCCGTCAACCCCTCCATTCAATTTCTATCACCTCTGGAAGCCTGTAGTGAATATCCAACTCGACCAATATTTTCCCAATCTTTCTGGATGATGCCGAAAGGGTCTATCTGTCCACCATAATAAAGGTATCGAGTGAGTTTTCGATAGCCTTCATGGCACCTTTATTCCAGAGTTGTAAAGGTAAACCGGGTAGTAAAACCTACATATGGCATTGTTGGAAATATTCAATCGTTGGATCGAATGCTACCCTCCAACGCTTCAACATGAAACTATTGCCTCCAATCACCCACCCGTTGTTCAATAGCATAGTCAAATCATCCGATGATTTGCAAATAAAACCAAACCAACATTTGGTTAAGAATAAAACCTTAGGTACATAACCTAAAATAGGTGCCCAAGTTTGCTCAACCCATACGAGGAGCGAAACCTTACACATATTGCTATAGGATAATCTCCCAACCAGTCCACACAGAGCCAACCTATAGGTGTCCTTGAGGATATCCGACCCTATAACCATCCTCTTAATCACCTTGTTGGCCTTCCACTGCCCGCGTCTACCCCCAGGCGTACCAAAAGTCTTTCCCACCTTCCTCTGAGAGCAATGGAAGCCTGTGCCCCTAACACCCTCTTCCTGACCGCTCACAGGCATAACCTTATCCACAGACATATGACTATCAGACAAGCCACGAAGAAAACCAGTAAATGAGGGAGAAATGTCAAACTTCCCTCTATTAGGTGTAGCGGGTAGTGAGGTCAAATCATTTGAGGAATGAGTTAATGTGTTTGTACCCACTCCCAAGGAGTCTGTAGTGGCGAAAAGACCCGAAGGGTCTCGTCATCTACACCCATTAGTGCACTGACGTCGTCTTCCAATCCATCCTGCCGAGGATTCTCCATTGTATGCCACATGGGATCCACTGAGCTCGTCCCCCCAAGAGACGTCAGGGGTGGACTAGTTTCCAATAATAGCAATAAGTATCAGCATTTAATGGGATCGGGGGCCCATCCACAAGTCTTTGTTGTTGTCTGCTAGAAAAATGGCGAGGGAAGATGAAATGATCAAGGCTAGTTACAAACAATTGATTAATAACTGGAAATCCTAGAAGTCAAAATCTAGTAGTTACAATCCCCCAAACTACAAGAGAGTAACCTTTAAATCCATAACCCCACTAAATAACTAGGTTAATAGGCGAAAGGATAGTTTAATAAATAACCAGGTACAGTGGCAAGGCTTCTTCTCCAAGGAGAGATAAAATCATTAACATAAAATAAGAAGGTAAAACCAAAAACCCAGCTAACCCTATCCAAACCTATGAAGAAAAAATTAACTTTCTTGCTAATACTATTTAGGTTGAGTTCTATTTTGGGCTTAGAGTAAGATCTAAAACTACCATTAGCTAAGAGTTGATTAACTTTCTTGCTAATACTATTGGCTAAGAGTTAATCTTCCTAGGAAGTAAGGAAATAGGTTAACCACCCAACGCTTTTATGGATCACCAATGGATTATTTTCAATGGTTTTTCTTAAATAACAACATATTTTTTCTTTAATAATAATGAATTAATTTGCATTCGTGAATAATAATAAATGATTATTATTATACCAATGAACAATTAAAATATAATAAATTTTACCAAAAAAATTATTATTATATAAACTTTGAATTCATAACACATTAATCATTTAAAAAACTATTTTTCCCTATAAATATTATCCCACATTAACTTAAAAAAATACACATATTTTTTCCTAGTGGAATGTTGAGGCGGCTTTGGGCGGCCGGGCGTAGTTGGCAAGTAATGATTTCAGGGTTGGTGTTGTCTGCCCAAACGGGCGACATAGCTGGGAGAGGCAAAACTATCTTTCTCTGTTGGCAGCAATTTTTTCCATCTGCTTCTTCACTACTCTTAGTACGTCAGTCTGTAACGTGAGAGGTATATGCGTTGTCTGCGGAATCAAGGCAAAGTGCTGGTGGGTCCAGGGATCGAGTCATTAATTCCATGGACACAGAGTTCTTTGAGCAGCTTTTACTTAAAAAAAAAATGTGTTTATCAATGTGGGGGGAGATAATTTTTTCATATAATATTTTTATTATTATTAAAAATATAAAATTCATTATAATTTAGTTGTTAATTTATAGTAGGTATAATTAATGGTTATTTAGAAACGTAAGTTGTAAGTTGTATCATTATTGAAAGAATTTTTTTTTTTTTTTAAATGATTATTTCATGATCGTAGACTTTCATCCCATTTACATACTTTTCAATCTTTGAACCATTAACTTATATATTTTTTATGTTTCAAAAAACAAACTTTTAAGAGGTGATAATATATTTATTATTTATATAGATATTATAATAAATAACATAATTTTTTTATAATCAATATAATTTAATTTCCTTAAGTATAGATTACATTTATTAAGTAATCACGTTTAATTATTTATAGTGTTTATAGTATTTTTCTAACTTAAGGTTTTATGGTATAAAACTATGTAAATCATTACAACAATATATTTATTAAGAGTTTAATAAATCATTTGTGGGAATTGAATTTGGGTGGGGATGCTAACAATCATTCCTCCAACCTCCTTGGATGGGGTGATACGTGTGTCCACATGAAGGTCAATCGGGTGAATGTAGGTTGTGATCTCTGGTGGCCCAAGCTTCAAGGGGCACAAGTGGATGACACACAGTTTAATTATCCCCCTCTTGCTCATTAAGGTGACTACCTCCTTGCAACATGTGATGCATGGACTGATGACTTCCGGCTCTGTTGATAAGAAAGGGAGTTGTAGTCTGCTTGTGCTGATAGTTAATATGACAAGTTTTCACCAGGAGAAGGGTCGGGTAAATTTGATGGAGCGGTGGATTGTTGGGTCACATTATAACCCACACATGTATCTGGTTTGGGAGGCTTATGCACATTTCCTCCATTTGTCTACGAGATTGCTCCACCCATTCCCCCAAATTGTGAGCATCTTCGTCCTCTTCATGCCTCGTGAAAGAGCTTGAGTGCGACGAGACTCTGAGACCTTTAGAAGATTTAGGGAGTGACAAGGAAGTTAGATTTCCTTGGACAACGACAAGATGAGTAAGTCTGGTCATATAGAGGCTCAAGTTGTTGAACCACAAAGCAACTCAACTCCATCATAAGATAGGAGGAAATATATGATGCCGACTCAGGATGACGACATGGTTTGGGGATGTATGGTGGAATGGTATGAGCTAGAGGATGCACTAGAGTTTGAAGCTGAGGTGATTCTAGGCCCTCTGTGGTAGAACACGTCTCTAGTTAAAGTAGAAGAGAATGTTCCTATCACCCTGGGAACATCCATATCTTGTGACCCCTCCTCAATTCCTCAGCTTGACGAGGCAAATAACAACACAAAGGCAGAACCACATATTTCTAGGCCAACAGAGGAACAATTGTGGTCAATCTTTGAGATTCGTAGTGAATGGGAAGACCAACGGTACATGCTGGAAAGGCTTGAAGAAAATGTCAACTTGTTGCTTGATCTCTGCTCTAGTCCTCAGTAGTGCCAACACGTCTAGGAGATGCTCAGTCACCCTGTCTTAATTTTGGAATGGACCTCTCCTCTTCAACAGTGCCATGGGGACACTTAGTCAGTGAACTCAAATTCTAGCTCAACCAAGTGATTAAATATTAGTCTTATTTCTTATCTACGGGTTCCAATTTTGTTTTAATGTTAGTGCTTTGAATTATATAGGGGTAAATTGTAGAACACTCTCTGATTTTGGATTCATGAGGGAAACTACTTCTTTTCATTGGTATTGGGATTGGATTAGTTTCCTCTGTTGGATAATATGATTGCAATATTTATTGTTCTTATAAGGTAATGCCAAATTACAACTTAAAAAAAACAATCATTCCTCCAACCACTCAAGCTAAACTTAATTAACATTAATAAAATACTAAAATATATGTAATTTAAGAATTTTTTTTTTTTTTTTTGTTTATTAATGTAAAGGTTGGTTTTGAAATTATTTTGGTATTAACAAACTTATAAGTGTTTTATGTAAGGGTAGATCGATTGAGTTGTTGTGTATCTCATTTCCCACATTGTGAATTGAATTGATATTGTTGATTTATTTAGAAGTTCCTTATTTTTTTGTGGATTGAGGTTAGTATGAGGAGTATTATAATACCATTTTTTGGAATTTTGTTGAGTAGGTAATTATATGACTTGGGAGTTTGATTGTTGAGGTGTTGATTATTATTATTTTAAATAGGGTTGTTTGGAGATTTTTTTTTATATTATTTATTATTAAAATTAT
>ML789646.1:320875-336623 GCA_009831015.1 Picea engelmannii
TAGTTAGATGTAAAAACAACTTTTCTCCATGGGGATTTGGAGGAAGAGATTTATATGTAGCAGCCACAGGGGTATGAGGTCAAAGGGAAGGAGAATTTGGTATGTAGGTTGAAGAAGAGCTTATATGGCCTAAAGCAAGCTCCTAGGCAGTGGTATCTGAAGTTTGACAGGTTTATCACAGAACATGGTTATAGTAGATGTCATTCTGATCACTGTGTTTATTTTAAAAGGCTAGAAATGGAAGCTTTATTATCTTGCTATTGTATGTAGATGACATGCTTGTTGCAGGGTCTAATATGCAAAATATAAATGTTCTCAAGAAGAAATTAGCCAATTCATTTGTGATGAAGGATTTGGGTGCTGCAAAGAAAATCCTTGGTATGAGAATAACAAGAGACAGGAAAAATCACAAACTGACATTATCTTAGGGTGAGTACACAAAGAAGGTGTTGGAGAGGTTTAGAATGCAGAATGAAAAACCAGTTAGTACACCTTTGGCCAACCATTTCAAATTAACTAAGGAAATGTTTCCCAAGACACAGGAGGAGATATAATACATGTCCAGGGTCCCATATTCATCAACAGTTGGCAGCTTGATGTATGCAATGGTTTGCACAAGACCAGATATTGCACATGCAGTGGGAGTTGTGAGCAGATATATGAACAATCCAGGTAAAAAACATTGGGAGGCAATAAAGTGGATTCTTAGATACTTGAGAGGTACTGCTAATCATGCATTATGTTTTGAAGGTTCAGAAACTGTTCTACAAGGATATGTTGATTCAGATATGGCAGGTGATAAAGATAACATGAGGAGTACCACAAGGTATGTGTTTACTATAGCTGGAACGGTAGTAAGTTAGATTTCAAAACTGCAAAAGGTTGTTGCACTTTCAACAACATAGGCAGAGTATGTTGCCTCTATAGAGGCTAGTAAAGAGATGATTTGGTTACAGAGGTTTATGGAGGAATTAGGAAAGAAGCAAGAGAATAATAGGTTGTACTATGACAGTGAGAGTGCCATTCATCTTGCAAAGAACTTAACCTTCCATTCGAAGACTAAGAATATACAGTTGAGGTACCACTTCATACGATTCTCCTTGGAAGATGATCATTTGAAGTTGGAAAAGATACACACTAGCCAAAATCTTGCAGACATGTTAACAAAGGGAGTAACTAGGGAGAAACTGAGTTCCTGCTCAGTTTCAGTTGGTCTTCAAGAATGAATATGAAGATGAGAAATTTTCCAGGTCCAAGAAGGTTCAGAGTCCGGTATATACAACAGCGGTGGAGTTGTTGAGATCAATCTCCAAGTGGGAGATTGTTGGTTGTGGAGCCTGATTATCTTTCTGATTCAGAGGTCTTTTACTTTCAGCCGTGTTTAAACCCCATGAAGTATTTACACCCTAGAAGTATGTACACTCTTCCATGCGGGGGAGTGCAGAGGGAGGGTACCCGCTTTGCGGGGTCCGGGGGGGCTATCCCCCCGACAACATTAGATGAAGAGTTGTTTCGAAATCTTATACGCAAAGAGCACAACTACTCGAACCAAATTTCCCTCTTTTTGTAATATTTCCCATGTGAGGATATTTTTTTCCAACATAAACCGAGAGAACAGTTTGAGTTTTGGAGCTAGATCCTACTTCCACAATTATTTGTGCCACCAAATCACACTACAGATCCATTGCTTCGAAGCCATGGCATCATAAGCATTTTTTGTAGAGATAACACCAGAATTATTGCCCCATGTCCAAATAATCTCATTCAGATAGTCTATCAGAGAGATACCCGCTCGGTCCATATATCTACTAAATCAGGTCCATTCAATAGCCTCTATGCCCACCAAGCCCACCTCCAAAGATGATTTCCAATGAGTTAACACTGCTCCTTTCCTACCCAATCCCACCATCTGGTAAAGGAAGTGGTAACCCCTCCTCTTGAGTGAACCGATGAGGTCGGGAGATAGGAAAGACTTATGTCCCAAACCAAGAATCATATCTTCACCAAGTCTGATGGACATGCTTGATACAGGTTTCCAAGCAATCCATTGAGTCACCACATGGAGTGATTATACATCTCCAGATATTTGAAGCATTGAGTAAGCTTACAGTGGATCTTCTAAGCCAAGCCACCACTGTGAAAGAAGTGAGATATTTATCTTTTAGCACCCTGTGCCAAAGACCCTCCTTCATCAAGAAATGCCACAGGTTGTTTGCTGCCAACGCCCTACTACACACCATCATATTCTTGACACCCCACCCACCATAGGATTTTGGTTTTCAAGGTCTTCCCACTTGACAAGGTGAACATGGTCTGTAGCATCCCTGCCCTACCACAGAAAATTGAACATCATCTGACGAATTATGTTGAGAACTGAAGTGGGAATGATTGCAACCGCCATCCAGAACATAGCCAATCTCTCTAATACCTCTTTGGCCAGAACGAACCTCCCATCCAAGGTCAACCATCGATGGCATCGAAGTCCAATTCTTCTTGCAAATTTAATAATGATCCATCTCCAGTCCTCAACCCTGTAATTTGCAGGCCTAAGAAAGAATCCCATGTATCGAATGCCTTCATTTAGGTCCACAAAATTAAATGGAAAGATAGCCTTGAAACTGGTTAGTTCAACATCCGTTAAAACATAGAAATGGTGGGACGACTTGTGAGGGTTTATGACAAGGTCAGATGCTCTGCAGAAAACTAACATAATGGAATCTAGTTCCTTCCATTCAGAAACCCTAGCATTGGTCATAATCAATACATCATCCACGAATAGTAAATTAAAACGCTTGATGAGTCTAGAGATCTTAATCCCGAAGATTTTACCTTCAGAATGTGCCTGCTTAAGAAATAAGTTGAGGCCCTCCATGACCTAAATGAAAAGAAGTGGAGATAACAAACAACCTTGTCTTAGCCCAGACCCACTCTGGAAGAAAGAGGTAGGCTTCCCGTTTACCAAATCACGAAAGAAGTTGTATTAACACATCTCATTATCTAGTTTGTTAGTAGGAGACTAAAGTCGGTTTGAAGAAGTATCATCCTGAGATAGTCCCAGTTGACAGAATCATACACGTTCTGGAGATCTAGCTTTAGAATTAAAGATTTCGGTTTTTTTATTTGATACTATGTAAGCATTCTTGTGCAGTTCCAACAACATCTAGAATCTATCTTCCCTTTAGGAACCCCAACTTCTCCACTGATAAAGACTTCGATAGGAACAATTTAATTTTGTTCGCTATAATCTTTGCTATAATTTTGTAGCCAAGATTACAAAGGGAAATAGGCTTGTAATCCCCAAAAGTTGAGGGCTTGTCCACCTTAGGAATGAGAACTAAGAATGTCAAATTTAAGGACTTTTCCCTCAAACCAGATTTTCTAGAATCCTCCACTGCCTCCCAAATGTCATGCCTGATCATATCAAAGAACCAGAGGAAGAATTCCACCATCCACCTGTCCGGGCTAGGGCTTTAGTGTTTATCTTCCCCTTTCCTTTACATTCTTATATTATTGATATAACATTGGAAAGGTTTGTGTGGACCTGTATCACACAATTTTTTAATGTAGAAGGCTTTTGCAAGAATTAATCTCTATTTTAAGAAAAATCTCTATTATAAGAAAATGAGTCATTTATTCCTCTTCAACCATATACATTTTATTTACTCTAAAATTGCTCTTTGAAAGTTAGACCCTTAGGAAACTTTGCTCCCAAAAAGATTGGAATTTTATACTTATTCAAATCCTAGGAATTTCATGATACTCAAGTTGACTATAGGATGTAAATGAAGGATCTCTAATATTTTTGGATTGAAGTATCTTAGACCAATAATTTTAAGATCCATAGTTCACAAAATCTGTGTTATAAGAAAATGATTCATTTGTCCCATTTACAATAGGCACGGTAACCAATATTCACATGAATGTAATTCTTCTACGTGGGCTACCTCTGTGACCAAAACTTGGATGGAATATGCTAAAACATAATCAATATTGTTGATTTAGACATTTTGTTCAAATAGATTTTTGGGTTACTAACATTATGCATTTCTAATAATGAATATTTATTTTAGCTCAAGTTGTGCATTTCTATTAATGAATATTTATTTTAGCTCAAATTAATAAGATGTTATTGCCTCTTTATCTTGTTTTTGCAAACAATGAAGTAGCACTTACAACACGTTAAAGAGACAATTTCCTACCAGATACACAAAGTTTTGTAAGCAAAACAAATCATAGTTTTCTAATATAATATTAGTCTTGTTTTCATTTTATATCTTCTTCTCGAGTCATTAATGTTTCTTTATAACATTTCATTATACTTGGCGTTTTGTTTGAAATTATGTAAATTCAATTGCAGTATATATAAGACGTTGATAAAAAATGACTTACTTGAGATATTTTACATAAAACTAAAAAAATGCAAGATATTATAAAGCATAATTAAAAGAATTTATGCATGTCAATGTTTGATACTATAATTTTTTCACTCAATTATTATTAATTTTCCTTATAAGATTGCAAGTACTTTGAACAAAGTGAAAACTTTATGCAATGAGTCTAATCCAAATTGCAATAGGTCATATTTGTAGTTGGCTCTTTAATGCAATGTAACTATCGATAACAATATAATAATAACAATATAATGAAAAACTTTAAGTCTAGACCCAAAAAAACAAAAACCTTTGAAATAAAATATAATAAAATAACAAAATATACACAAACCATTTTTTTTAATTCAAGAGTCTTTCAAGGCCAAACAAGCGATTTCGATGATATTTGGCGATGAAGCATAAACTTGATATTAACCATACGTATAAACCACCGTATGAAATTTGGTGAAATTTTAAACATGATCACAATTTCATGAGATAAGTTTTGAATTTATTTAAATCTTCCAAAAACAAATTAGATTTTTCGATCAATTTTGATTACAAAAATGGAAAAAATATAATATAATCATTCTTATAGAAAATTTGTCCAATTTTAATCACAATTTAGATATTAAAAAACATCAAATTTCTAAACAATATTAGACATTTATGCACTTTTTGACATTGCATATGGTGATAATGTAAGGCTAAGCAATTATTATTATTGCTTATGCGAGTCACGTACATTTTTTTGGTTAAATAGATCTACTCCAAAATTATTGGTGTAATAAATTAAGAGATTCCATTCATATAGGTGAACATGTACATGCATGTACTAAGTGTTTGTAGAATAATGGTTGGCGTAGTCTAAATGTTCTATGTTTTTGACTTTTCAACAACTATCATCAAAATTTGGCGATGCAATTGTTGGTGAAATCATAATTTTACATCACTTAAATTGTGTTTTTGAATGCATAAATCAATTCAATGCCCTCAAAACCCCAGGACACTCAGAATATGTATGCTCAGCCACTTAAATATGTAATTTTCTATTTTTCTAACTAGATTTTAAGTAAAACTAGTAAAAAATATGTCCATAAAAATAAAATAAAAACTTAAAACATTTATACTACATCTTAATTGAAAAATCAAAACAATGAATGATAATAGCACATGGAGACTTTTATTTGGCATAATATAGTGGCTTTCCATTCAATACTAGATAATTTGCAAATGGTCTAGTCATGTACTTGTTTTCATTATATTGACTTTATGTATGATATATAAAATGATTATATTGACTTTATGTATGATAGATAAATTGCAATCAATCTAATGGTGCACTTGTTTTTATTTCTTAAATCCAATGTAAGAGTGAGGTTAGTTTAAGTGGCCTTTATTGTAATTAATGAAAATATTTAATTGGCACGAACGCCTTTATAGTTTTATATAAATTTGGGTTTAGAGTTACTATTCCATGCTGAAGGCTAGGATTATAGAAATGATTTCGTCGTTGACTTGCTATTAGTTCGACCTTTGACTTAAATTTTTCTCTAACTTCCAATGTAGAATATAGGCCAATCTCAATAAAATTATTATTGAGTTTAAAATAAATAAATAAACCTTATTTTTTTGCCTCCCTATTGGATTCAAACTTCAATCTCTTATTGCCCAGGTTGCGGCGTGCATTAATCTTGTTCTCCATCTCCAACAACGCGCATTGATTAACCCACACTATGCATTAATATCACTGTCAACTGCTTGTTCACTACCTCTACCTACACCTATATTTCCTTCTTTGACACCTACATTGACATATGTCATAATTCTCACCACCTCTTCCCTGTTAAGATTATCACTACACCACTTTCCTCCACGTCAATGTTATATTGTCTTCTTCTACCACATATGTCATAGAGCCTTCTCATCACTGCACCACCTTCAACAATTGCAACTCATAATAATTAGAGAGTTTCTACACTTCCTTCTTCAACTGTAGCTCATGATATTCACAGACTTGCTCAAGGATTGAAGGATTGATCAGATTTACCAATGAACATTGCAATGAACCCAGATGACAATGTTAAGGATAATGGCTCCCAAAACTGCAATTATGCATATGCAACTCTTCTATCATTGCCTACAACTTTGCAACTCTTCTATGACTTGCATAAGAGAAGCATACAATAAACTTTGAGTTAGAGATGTTGAATGAGCCGCGTGACTTCCTGCAACTCTTCTACGACTTGCATAAGAGAAACATATAGTAAATTATGAGTTAGAGTTGTTGAACAAGAAAAAGGATTTCCTACATATACATGAAAGTGACATGCTATGATTACAATATCTCCAATCTAAGGATGTGATCGACCACCTCTTGTGAGGCACGGGGACCCTGTAACTCAATACTTTTCATATCAATGGCCTATCTTTCTGTAGTTGTTCTTCAAACGACTATGTCTTTTCCTACCCTGTTGTTGTTGGTGATGTTGTGGAAGTTGAATCAATGAGTTCAACTATTGGGTGAAACTCTACCTTATATCATAGCAAAGTGAATCAGACCAATTCAGGCTACTGGTCTAAGGAGTCTAACATGGGTAGAGAATCCCTTAAGAATCTAACCTTACCAAATCTTTTGGAACATAGTACTTTAGTATATTCAAGACAATGGGTAGTATATTCAAGACATTGGATAACTACTATAGCTAGAGGTACATGTGAAATTTGATTTTATTCGATATAGTCGAGAGACCATCCTCATGGACACCTGCCAAGTAGCTTCAAGTGGAGAGGAGAATTGTTGCTTCAAGTGGATAACTCGACTTCCTTAATCCAACGAATAAAAAAACAAATGATCGGGCATTCACCATACCAGCAGACGGCACCCAAGTAACTCCTCTACCACTAAGGAATTAGGTCATACATGTGCAATACACAGGTTGTTTTGGATCCTCTTTTGGATTTTCGAGTTAATAATAACAATGGCAACAACATTAATAATATGTCTCGTAGTAGAAACTTGGAAGCATTCAGAAAACTGGAGAAATAAAGAACATAACTTATTTGATATGTGTACTTGAAATATGTTGCAACCCAAGTTTATTTAAGGCCAGATGCTCTATTTTTTATTTAATACAGAGAGAGCCCCCATGTTGTAAATAAAATTAAAATACCAGAAAATGCAGGGGAACATAGACAGTGCAAACAATAAAGAAATATCTTGATAACAATAGTTTCAAAAGAAAGAACAAACGTATGTGGATTTTCTTGACACACGTACATACGTCTTGGAAGAAGAAAAGCAAATCGTAAAACATACATGTGGCTTTAACTGCAAGGAAGAAATATCTTTTCTCCATGCTTATCCTGCAACGTAGTTTCCATGCAAGAGTGAGTGCCAACTGACAGGTTAACTCGAAATAATTAAGGATGAGTTCACACATATAATCTTGCGATTTTTATCATGGGTTGATTTCTAAGGTGAGTTTTATCATAGGTTTCTTTATAATGCCATCGTACCCAACAACAGATTTATGTTCATGTTGCTTTCTAAGTGGTATGATGTTCATATCTAGAATAGTGTTGACTCTATTCATATCTATTGGACAACCTTTAACAATCTAATTAATCTTCCTTTTGGTCTCAGTAGTTGGTCGAACCAACCATGATCTCTCATGCTTACTGGATCTCTTCAAATGAAATCTTTCAACTAAATTAGGGAAATGTAACTATGGCTTGCTCCTGAATCTATTAAAATAACAATAGGTTGATTTACTATCTTACTTCTACTTCATTCATGTTTGACTGATGATCTTCCTATAAATTCTCCAAGGCCACATATATCCTTGGAATTCTTATGCCCATATCTTCGATTGTAGTAGCTTCCTGAATATTGTGCATATTCCTCATTTTGTCTCCCTTATGAGGAAAATCTCTATACATGTGCTCTCCTTTACAACCCCAACATTTGATTGGTGGCCTTGGCCTTTTCCCAAATATTCTACCATCTTGGATTCAATCTAAGTTGGTTGGATTTGTTGGTATGCATTAGGGATTCTCTTGAAGGAAGAAGGATTTAAACCCTTTATTCTTTGATCCATTTTTTCCCTCTTATTCTCTTTCCAGGACTTTTGGAAATTTTATCTTCCTTTGCTTTGCTCATAAAGGTACTTATCCTTCCTAATGGTCTCTTCGAGAGTCTTAGGTTCATAAAAATGGATCTTGTCTTTGTAAAATGATGACATCCCACTTAAGAACCTTTGCATCTTCATTTTTTTTTCTCTTTGATAAAGTCCACATATCTTAGTAGCTCCAAGAAATTATTTTCATATTCCTCCATGGTCATGTTTTCCAACTTGAACTCAAATAACTCTTGGCATATTTTTGTCATAGTAGTGATTTGAAAGATATTTTTGTTGGAAATACTTCTTGAAGTGGTTCTAAGAGATCCTATTTTCATTGATGTGATTGACCTACTTTAGTTGGTCCCACCACATAGAAGCTTTTCCTTGTAGCTGGTATATAACAATCTTGGCTTCTATATTGGATGAGTAGCTATGCAATTAAAAATATTTTCTGATACCAAGAAACCATGCTTCAACATCCTCTCCCCTTTTGTTTTCACTATCAAAGGTTGGTGGCTCAATCCTCCTAATCTCACCTTTCAAACTGTCCACTTCATGTCTTCTTCTTTGATGCCTGATACGAGACACTTTTGGGTTTCTCTGTGACTCTTTAGATGCATATAAATTTTTGGCTGAATAAGTATGTGAGTAATTTTTCCTCTAAGTTTTATCAGTTCTTCTTGAGTGCTTGGATATTTTGTAACTATCCCTCCTTGCATGAGGTATTCCTTATTCCACGTGTCTTGAGCCTGATCTATTCTTTGTTTTCTTTTGTATTTGGTTAAGACTCTGTAGAAATTGAGTGTTTATATGATTTTGTTATTCATGGACTCTTATTATCCTCTCATTAATAGATATGTAACTCCACGCTTCCATCCTCAAACTCTTCACAGTCTCTACTATATCTAATTGCTCTACTCTATTTTTGTTCCCATTAGACTCTGTCTCCTCATTTCCTAAATTGATGTTGATGCCTTTAACTTCCTCTTCATGATTCTAGGTTCCCTGTGCATCTTCCATGTCTCCACTCTTCAATCTTAATATTTACTTGTTCTAGATGTACCACTAACTCTGCAAGAAGTTTGCATATAAGTAACACTATTAGATAAAAAAAAAATTCCATTCCTGTAGCATTTTTTATTTTATTTTGGAATTTATGCATATTGTAATTTTTTTTTATCAATTAAAGCTACATGTCCTTCTTCTTCCAATTTCTAAACAACCTTGAAGCACTTCCCTAGATTCTGAGCCTTTATACATATTCTCCTCTAAATCATATTTCCATTAACTATACCCATGCTCAAGTATGATTTCAAAGTTGAAAGTTATGGCTCTCTAAATTCTCCATTTTTTCTCAATTTGTGCACTTTCGCACTAGTGCAATCAAGCTCAGATGCCAAGTTCTACCACTTGCAGAAGACAATATTTGGAAAAATAGGAAAACTTTTGTATTGGGTACAGATAATAGTGGCGATAATGAGTACACAACAACCTTCAAATTGGAAATCTAACACTCCTTGCAAATTCTACATCAATACGGAAGTGTCAACTTGTCCTTTTTACACTATCTCAAGACTTTTTAGCTAAACTAGATATCTCCCAAACTAAACAAAACTAGGAAATATTCAATAAGAAAAACACATCTGAATTATTGAGGAGGTAAAATGTTGAGTAAGTAATTTTTTCCAAATTTGTGATCCGAGGTCCCTTTTCCTCCTTTGAAAATCCCCAAAATCCCCAAAAAGTATGAAGGAATAGTGAATATTGGCTTGTTTTCTGTATCTCAACTTCCAACACTTTGAAATTTGGCCAAAATATCCACCGGTTTTCTTCATGTCTTCTCCCCTGACTCACTATAAACATTTCATCAAAAACAAGGCCTTTGTCAAGGAGTACCACCCCGTTCTTAAAAAAAAACCCTAATTTGCAATTTTTAGAAATCTGAAATAAAATTGGCTAGTGGACCTCACTTACACTTTTGTAGTCCTACTCACTACAAACCTATCCCTATAATTTAACATAGTTCTGGGTTTTCTTCTCCTATTATGGCCAAAACAAAGTTTTGGCTCCATACTTTTATTAAAAATATACTTCATCTTACTGGCATGGCATGGCACAAGGTTATTGATGTGGAACTAGTGTCCACCTGTCAACCCCTCATGTGTCCATGTCACGACCCTTTCCTCCTCAACCTTCCATGTCACCCTCCTTGGCCCCATCACACCTTCCTTTACTTTATTTTTTATTTATTTGTGGGCCCCTATACCTTTCTATCTACCTAGCATGTTCCTGACCATTGATGGGATAGGGGCTCCGACTATGTTATAATACGTTCACTTGGTACCTTCTCATTAGACAATGTGACAAACAGGTTCCCATATTTATTTCTTTTTGGCTAGCACACATGTTTCCTTGTTGCATATATCATATCTACGACTGAGATCAATTACGGGTCGAAAACGAGCGTGGGGTTTAATTTACCCAAACAATATTGTAACTGCTTATTTCCATGGTTTTCCAAGGAGAAACACATTTCTCTCATAGATATTGTGAGTCCCTAAGGAACCTTCGTAAAATTACCTTTTTTCAGCCTATAACCGCTTTTGTTGGCATTGCGGCTTGCCACCATGGACCCTGTCGCCTGTACACCCCGTCTCCACTTAGTAGTGCCCTAATGCCTCCATGTCAACCTACCAATTCATTTCATTGGTATGGTGTTGGCGCATTCCAATTTTGGGGAGAATCAAGGAAGTTTTGAAGGAATCGAAGCAGTGCCGAAAAATAAGGGAGCACGCTGGAAATAGAGGAAAAGCAGCGCCAAAAACAAAGGAAAACCAACACCGAGAAAAGAAGTTACAAAGTGGACAAACTGTTGCAGAGAAGTTGGAAAATGGAAAAGCACCGACTTGGAGCAACGGTTGGATCGAGGACCAGCCGAGGTTAATTCAAGAAGAAAGTAGACAGACCTAATCTGCTTAGGGTTAGGATTTTTGTGAGGGATTTGTCCCAATTTTGTATAAGTAGAATGTATTAGGACGATGGGAAGTTGGTCCCTTTTTTTTAGTGAGTTAGCCATTTCAGACAGTCTGATAGTAGAGTGGTTAGAATTTCTCAAAGTTGTGAGAGCTATTCCAGTCCGTGGAGATCGAATGTAATGGAAGAAGGATTGTACAATGTGCAACACTAACTTTTGCAAGAATATGAATAAAGATCCGAAGCGACAAATCTTTGTGGAAATCTCCCCAGGGGGGGTGAACCATGATATATTTGTTTTTTGTACGAATGTATGCAATGTTTCTGATTGTATTTTCTTTAGTAAGTTTATGATGGACATGTTAAATGATAAAGGAAATAACAATGTGCACTAAGAATAAACTAATGGAATCTGAAGAATAGCTCTAAATAAATGAATGTTATAGCTAGTGTTTGGATCAAAGTATGGTGTTACAGTAGATAAATACATGTTATTGAACACATGTAGTTATAATGGTTAATGAAGTCCTATTAGAATGGTTGTGACAATGGTATGGAATAAGATCTAATGAGGGTTTGAGGGCTAACATCGAGTAGATACAATGCCTCTGAGAGAGAAACACATCCCATCCCATGGTTGCAGACATCTGAGTCCTCCAACCACCCATAGAAACCATCTCGGGTGAGACTGTGCAGTGCACTCTGTGCGTTGTGTTTCCTTCTGGTATCCAAAAGGGCCGATGGTCGAAAGGGTTGTTGGTAATCATGTAGTTAGAACCTGGGTCAGCCCGTAGTAAACCAACAATGGTTTTGTTGCTGGTTGGAACTTAGAAGATTAGATCGGGAGGGATGTATCACGCAGTATAGCGCGAGGGCTTAAGAAAGGGGATGTTTTTAAGTTGGAACCCCACAAAAGCAAAGATTGAAAGATGGTTGACAGTCCAGGAACTATTGTTTTCCCATAAAGATAATAGAAGCTCTAGGTTTAAGACAAGACAATATTTGGAAAGATACGTATTCATCTTTAGTGAGTTTCCCACGCTATTGAAAGAGTGGATAACACGGTTGAAGGATACCCATCCTAAAAATAGATTTAGATCAGTGGAGTGGACATAAGAAAGTATCGCGCGGTTGAAAAGGGTAAATAATAAATTCACGCGTGTAGTAGATTTCTGGCTAGACAACATTGTAGTGGGGTATATCACTAAGTTTGCAGTATATACATCAAAGTATTACAGTGTAGCAGAGCATAATTTTCTTAAGGGTCCAAGGGGAAGGTACATCAAGTTGTTGTACACTTCGATCAAGCGATTATTGCATGATAAAGGGGTATTAACCATGGAATCAAACAACTAAACTACTATGTGTGCATGGGGGAGTTAGAGGAAACACCAAGGAAGGTGTGAGATGGAGCACAATAAAGAGAAAGATCCCATTATGATGGATCAAGTGGAGATCTAGGAAATTATGCCGAATGCAGGAATGACGCGCAATGGCAGACCCTACCAATATAAGCTTAATATGAAGAAATGAGCAATAGCCGAGAGGGAAGGCTTGGAGAGTGATGAGGAAGAGGTAGAGGATCTTTGTGCTGTGGAGCACATTGAATAAATACTGCACGCTACATATGAAAGAAAGACTAAAGGAGCGAGATTTAATGAGGAAGTAGATACCCCTGTCCATATTTGAATTAGTGTAGGACCTACAACCCCATGTACAATTAACACATCAACAAAGAAAGAGTTGTTTAGAGAACCAATGACTGACGATCAGAGGAAGCTAGGAGATCAAAATAGAAGTGAGGGTACAAGTGGAAGTACCACCATCAGTACAGGTAGTGGTACAAGTGGAAGTATTGGTAGTAACACCAGTGGGAGTTCAAGTCCGAACAACAGTACACAAATAGTAGTACCGTGCATAGCAAGTGCAACACATTCAACAATGGCAGGCGTAGATCAAACAATACGATTACTAGAGTTTCATGGGGATGGATTAGAAGACCCAGAGAAGCACCTATTCATGTGTGAGCGAATATGGGAAGTGGAAAGAGTCACTAATGAGGCAACAAAAGTAGCACAATTAGCAATAACATTCAAAAACCGCACATTGGATTGGTATATGAGTTAAGCAATAAACAATCCATATGGTGCATTGGGAACAGTAGCATAGATCAAGCATGCATTAATCACTGAGTTTCAGAGGCCAAAATTAGAGGACCAGTTTATGAATGAGATGATGGAGGTTAGACAAAAACCAGGAGAATTCGTATGGGACATTGATTATAATTTCTAGACATTCAAAGGTAAATTGAAGTATCCCATTTTTGACATGTATCACAGATAATTGTTTATAAATTATCTATTACCACACTTTAAATATCCATTGAGACAACAAAAAATTCAAACCCAGGCAGAGGCACTACAAGAAACGATGTATTTAGAAGAGAATTAGTATAAGAAGACAGATCTAGCTATAGAGGAGCTAAAAGAAGATCTGAAGAACTTGACAGTACAATTGAACCAGAACAAAAGTAGGGAGAAAAGAGAAGCGGTGTGATGTAACCTTTGCAGATCAGAGGGACATCACAAGAATGAGTGTCAGACATTTGTGTAGTACTTGGGAGTAGGGATACCAAATCCATTGCCTATAGGAGGGCCTTGGTGTGAAATATGCAAGACACATGGGAATGATCCTTATCACTTCCCTATGATGTAAAAGTACAAGACAAAACTGAAGAGTACTTTCTGTAACTTTTGTAAGTCAGTAGGAAATGAAGACAAAAAATGTAGAACTCTAGAGTTAATGAAGGAAATAACCTCATATGCATACAATATGCATTCTGAGTTGATGGCATGACAGACTACACCACAGTTTGGCAATGCACAATAATTTCAAACAGTGCCACAGTTTCAACAATCCCCATAGTATAATCAGGCACCACAATATCATCAATAGAACATGGATTCATAGGGGAACAAAGGAGGATTCAGAGGTAGAGGAAGAGGAGGAATGGGCATAGGCAGAGGGCCTATTATCTGCCACAACTGCCAACAACAAGGACATTGTTCCAAAGATTGTCCTCAACCAGCAACAAATAGGCACAAACAACACGAGCAAAAAGAAGAATGCCGCACAAGGCCAAGTGGGGGGTGTTAGCACTAGAAGTCAAATCAAGACCGCTATTGAGTCAAGCCTAACACATCTTGTTTCAAAATTATCAATAAGTTTATGACGGTGGAAAGATCACACATTTAGTTTCAACGAGGTTTATGATTTGAGCTATTTAAACCACTTTCCTATGTGCAACAAACCAGGTAAATAAAACCTCTGATCAACGAAAAAAGATAAGTGATATGTATGGAATAATTGTGGAACAAAAACTTATAAATTCACCAAATAGAAACCTGTGCTTTAATGCCTTTACTTATTAGAATAATGAATCATTACTCAGAAACCCTTTCCAAATAAGATTCAAAGGGCTTAAACATTTCCGTGGAAAAGATTCCAATATATCCTACAAAGAAACCTTCTCAGCACAGTTTGTAGCCATATATAATACAACAAAAAGATACGTTCAATATGAAGTAAAATATATGATAAACAAAGAATAGAAACACACACTGACCATTGGCTTCATAAGCAACTGATATCTTTACATATGAAAATATAAAGAAAAATAACTTTTGAAAGTTTTACAATGAAAGCCCAAAACATGGATCTCTCCCCCCTCCAACTCTTTTCATTCATATCTTTTATAAATATATTAAATTCTTTTCAATATCCAAGAAAAATGGATCCAAAAACCTCCATCCCAAATTCGAAATGATGAGGTGGCTAGACAATTTTTAGGAAAAATAAACTGTCAAAATTATGGAAAAAATGATGCTCAGAGATCTATTAGAATCTCCCAAAACATGACACATGTAACACCCTGTTTCCCCCAGTCTGTAAAAATAACTATACTAGCCAAGAACTATGGCAAACTCAAAGATTGTGAATGTTTGATTTAACGGACCTTTGTATAAAAGGTCCGAGGAATGTAAATGATGTATGAAAATATGTTGTATGACTGCTGAGAGGGGGATGTGCTGAAAAGAGACCATGATGGATGATGAGAGGTGGTGGAAGGGGCCGGGAGTGGCTGCGTTAACTTCCACCAAACCAAAATTGTACTGGTTTGTACATGCTCGGGAAAACCAAAGCTCACTCTCAGACCCCGGAATGAATTACCCGCTCAGATGGTAGGTGGGGAGGATCCTCAAGAGTAAATGAGGGGATGGG
>ML789646.1:337555-348827 GCA_009831015.1 Picea engelmannii
ATATATATATATATATATATATATATCGGCGTTTCGGAGTTTCGGCTCCCGGGAAACTCATATGTGAGACCTCTTGTCATCGCACATCGCGAAATCCCGTCTTGCGAAACCCCGAAACGAGCTTAGCATATATATATCTAAAAGCTTCGGAGTTTCGGCTCCTGGGAAACTCAGATGCGAGACCTCTTGTCATTGCACATCGCGAAATCTTAACTTGCGAAACCCTGAAGTAAGTTTAGTGGATACATGAGCTTCAGAGTTTCGACTCCCGAATATCCTAGATACGAGACCTCTTGTCTGCACATATCGTGAAATCCTGAAGTATGAAACCCCGAAAAGGTCTAACGCGGATGAGATACGGTGTTTTGGTGTTTCAGCACCTGGGATATCTAAGGGCAAGTCTCTTGTACTCGCCAGTCTCGAAATCCCAACTTGAGAAACCCCGAAATGGCATAGCGTGTCTAGAGTTTGGATGTTTCGGTGTTTCGGCACCCAGGAAACCCAAGGGTCAGTTCCCTTGTACTCGCGAGTCACGAAGTCCTGACTTGCGAAACCCCGAAATGAGCTTAGCGATGAATATGGGCTTAGGAGTTTCGGCTCCTGGTAAACCTAAGTGCGAGACCTCCTGTCTGCGCATATCGTGAAACCTCGACTTGTGAAACCCCGAAATAATAATAACATGGATAAGTCTTGATGTCTCGGTATTTTGGCACCCAGGATATCTAGAAGCAAGTCCCTGGTACACGCCAGTCCTGAATTCCTGGCTTGTGAAATCCCGATATGGCTTAGCGCATGTAGATTTGGTTTTCGGTGTTTTGGCACCAGAAAACCGAAGGGTATGAAACCCTTGTCCTCTTCTACTGCAAAAACCCGGTACGCGAAACTCCGAAAGGTGGGATGCTAGGTTTTAATCCAAGGCATTGTTAGATGTGACAAACTGTTGGTTCCTTTCGGATTTCAACACTTCGAGAGACAAGAGAGCAGGGGGACATATGAATCGTGATTTCCCGAATCGTGAAAGCTGGGAACACCTCTCTAGTAAGGCCTGTGGTCATAGTCAACGATCACATGGGTAAGGATAAGGGATGGTAGGGTCTACATCAGGCCCCATAGGAATTCGAGGATTCTGTTCCTCGGTGAAAAGAAGGAAAAAAGCCGAAAAATATTAGTTCCCGTAGTGGGTTTGTTACAACACATTTGTACAAAATAAAATAGGTTTTTGTATACGAGTCCATTATTGAGAAAAAACTCTTTCACTTTTCAAAAATAACCTTCCAGATGCCCGAGATCTATTCCAAACAATAATGACTAAAACAGAAAAATTCTTGAATTTATGAATCTGAAAAATGAGTTGTAAAGATTCATTCGAATATCCAAAAACATGACACCCGTGTAAAAAATAAAAGAGGTTTTTGTATATGAGTTTGTTATTGAGAAAAACCTTTTCACTTTTCAAAAATAACCTTCCAGCTGCTCGAGATTTGTTCCAAAAAATAATGACTAAAATAGAAAAATTCATGAATTTCTTGATCTAAAAAATGAGTTGTAAAGATTCCTTCAAATTTCTCAAACCATGACACCTATGTAAAAATGGAAAGAGGTTTTTGTAGATGAGCCAGTTATTGAGAAAAAAATCTTTCACTTTTTAAAAATAACCTTCCAGCTGCCTGATATCTATTCTCAAACATAATGACTAAAACATGAAAATTCCTGAATTTCTGGTAACTTCTTGTTAAAAATTAGGTGCGCTACATGAACTTCCTATAGCTCCCTTTTCAAATTATTAGTTTTAGAATTAAAATCCACTCATATGACCTTAATATGGACAAAAATATGCTAAGAAGACCTTATTATCTTTATATAAGAAAAATATGAATTTTTAAGACCAAAATTTGATCATGAAAATATTAGTGCTAATAGGGGGAAGCAACCCCATACAAAAGAAAATCAGGACACGGAAGACATCACAAAATGGCTCTACACGAGATCCACCGCGTACAGAGCAGGCACCAAGAGGAACAATAGAGCATATGCACACAAAATAAGCACAATCAGAGACACAAGAAATACCCATGGAGGAAGAAATTGGGCAGGAGACATGCATGGATACACATATGCCAGAGGCATCTGTGCCATCAGATACCCAAAGGAAGAGGACATGGGAGTAAGAAAGTGTCTCTAGGAAGAAGGCGAAGGCCCACATAAAACCATTGGAAACATCACTGACAATAGATAATGTGGAACTAATAGCCATGATAGTCGAAGATTGATTGTCATAGGTGTGGGAGAATGGAGAGAACCACAGGGATTCGATTCTAGAGAAAATACAGAAAGTGAAAACTGCGTTGGAGCAGTTGAGGATCAAGGCATAGCAGTCCTTAAAATAAAAACTAACAAAAACTAAGGAAGGAGTGTCTGTTGGAGAAACAGTGCAAATTATTGTGCAAGGGAGTGTCAATTTTATCATAACTCCTGAGATGTTGTTCATCGATGAGGAGGAAGCAGAGAGGCGCCTAAAGGAAATCGATACATTGGACTTAGAATTTCCCAAGATACCAGTGAAGGCACTTTGTAAATTAAAAATAAGTGTCGTGCAAGAAATTCAATCCAGGGAAAGGTATGATGCGACGCATATACAAATAACGCAGGAGGAAAATATCACACTGAAGGAAGCAGTTAGCCAAGAAGGGAAGACGAAGAAGATAACCCAACAAAGATTGGAAGATATGGAGGGACATATTAGAACAATATTTCGAACCATCCCAGACAACGCAAACTCAGAGGGAGTATCTACTAAAGAAAAGATGAGGAAAATAGCGTAGGCCTTGGCGCAGTATAAGGACCAGCTAAAGGAATTGGAGGAGCACGCAGTACCCACTACTCCTCCAGAAGTAAGAGTGCAACGAGGACAATACACAACATAATCTATGAAAATTATATCACAGGCCATATATAGGATGACAAAGCTGTTGGAAAAAAGTGGCTAGTTGTGGACACAACTCTTAGAAGATGAAAGCTTGCAAGACCTACAAGAAAGGGAAGATAAGATACATACATTAATGACAGACTTAAAACAACGACAGAAGACAATGTCACTGCCAGATAAAATCAAGACTACAACAGAAATGAAGAGCCTACAAGAAGAAGAGAAAGCAGTGCAGGCGCATAAAAGTGAAAGACAGACTTAGTTGAACCCTCTGCAGGACAAGGTGTAACAGTTGGTCATGGAGATCGACACAATAAAGACAAGGGTGGAATATATAGTCTTGGAGAGAGGAGATACATTGAAGCCTCCAGTCACTATGAAAATGGTAGAGCCATGACGAAGAAGAGAAACCGGGCTAAGGAGCAATGCCAACATATAACATATATGTATAAAGAACTAGCACAAGCAGTAAAAGATGCAGGAGTCTATGAGTGACTCGGGATGAGTCACAATGTCAATGTTGGGGGCCTGTTGGCACATGCCAATTTTGGGGAGAATCAATGAGGTTTTGAAGGAATCAAAGTAGTTCCAGAAAATAAGGGAGCGCACGGAAAATAGAGGAAAACCAATGCCATAAATAGAGGAAAACCAACGTCGAGAAAAGAAGTTAGAAAGTGGACAAATTGTTACGGAGCAGTTCGAAAGTGGACAAGCATTGACTTGGAGCAATGGTTGGATCGAGGACCAACCGAGATTAAGTTAATAAGAAAGTAGAAAGACCTAATCCACTTAGGGTTAGGGCTTTTGTAAGGGATTTGTCCCAATTTTTGTATAAATAGAATGTATTAGGACGATGAGAAGTTGGTCCCTTTTTGTTAGTAAGGTATCCATTTCAGACAATCTTATAGTAGAGTGGTGAGAAGTTCTCAGAATTGTGAGAGATATTCCAGTCTATGGAGATCGAATGTAATGGTAGAAGGATTTTATAGTGCACATCACTAACCTTTGCAAGAATATGAATAAAGAGCTGAATCGACAAATCTTTGTGGATGTAGCCCCAGGGGGGGTGAACCACGGTATATTTGTGTTTTGTTCGAATGTATGCAATGTTTCTGTTGTATTTGCTTTAGTAAGTTTATGATGGACATGTTAAATGATAAAGGAAATAATATTGCACACTAATAATAAACTAATGGAATTTGCATAATAGCTCTAAATAAATTAATGCTATATCTAGTGTTTGGATCAAAGTTTGGTGTTACAATAGATAAATACTTGTCATTGAACACACGCAACTATAATGGTTAATGAAGTCCTATTAGAATGGTTGTGAAAATGGTATGGAATAAGATCTAATCAGGGTTTGAGGGATAAAAACGAGTAGATCTAATGCCTCTGAAAGAGAAACACATCCCATCCCATGGTTGCAGACATTTGAGTCCTGCGACCACCCATAAAATCCATCTTGAGTGAGACTGCGTAGTGCACTCTGTGCACTGTGTTTCCTTCTGGTATCCAGAAGGGTCAATGGTTGAAAGGGTTGTTGTTAATTTTGTAGTTAGAACCTAGGTCAACCCGTAGTAAACCAACATATGGGTTCAAGTCACTAGTGTGGTCCATGTCACCATTTTCACCCAAAAATCCAAACATTTTGGACTTTAAAAAATATACATATTGTTTCATTTTTTTTTTTTTTTAATTTCTTCATTGGGCCACCATGGATTTACTAGACTCATCCTTCTTGGACAAATTCAACATTGTATCTTTCAAATTGATGCATATACCCATCAATTTGATATTTCTAAACCAATTTCCCTATTGAATTTTGTCCAAAATTAGGGATTTTCTTTTGCCCAATTTTTGAATTTTCCCCAATTTTTAACAGGATGAAATCTACAACGACAAATTTACCGAATTCATGCCTCTGTATTCTTGAACTGAAAACCAATTTAGATATTTTATCCCTTAATCCTGTAATTATTGGATTTGGACATTTTTCCCAATTTCTCTCCTTAAGGAATTTTGTCAAACATTTAGTAGGAAACATTTAATTTCTTTATCTGCAAACTTTGGTCTCTGGCCTATACAAACCCAACATTATAACTTGTCTCTAATACTACTCTGCAACATACCCAAATACCCATGTGTCTGTTGGGATCACAAGGTACTTCAAAATTGCATTCAACATATTTAAATCTTGTTCTAATACCATTATGTCTTGTTATTAAATGTTTAATGCATATTGACACAACAAGAAACTAATGCAATTATATTTAAATCATTTATAAATACATATGCATAATACCCATGCAATATAATAGCAATTAAATCCATTATTTACATAATATGAACACAATGTAAACAACATAACCATAACCCTTATCTTTAGAAAATACTACACCCACTCGCTACATACTTCTGACGTCCCACCCAACTATAGGCATTGTTGCACTTAATCCCTCTGCAAGATGCCACCCCTAATATGGGGCTATGAGTTCACAAGGATACTAGACACCTATGGCTGGTTTTAATCCTCACACACACAACCCCATTCCCAAGTTGTTATGGTATATTCAGTCACAAAACCATTCCACCTCACCAACTTGCTTTCCTCTTCAACCTGCACAACTCAAATAAGTGGATCCCCTTCTCTGCAATACAATCCCTCGGGCTATCTCACCTCTTTCCCGGGCTCCAGCATAGACTAGCCATGCAATCTCTTTGTTGGGAATTATATGGAGACTCAACCATGGTTAATTCATCTCAATGCCATTAATTTCTTAGGCATATAGGAATAATTCCCACATGGGTTCCCTTCCCATAACTCATTTCAATCATGACATAATAGCTCAATAATAGGACCTGATTCTCTCCCCTACACTATTTAACAAAATGACCAAGAATGATGAAAATGGTGGAAAAATCCCCAAAACAATGAATAAATATGCATGTTCCCAACTCACCATGTGGCTCTCAAGGAAGCCCATGCAATTACTTTAACAACTAATCTCAAAGTTGATATCATAAATCAAGACTTAGAATAAAATCATGTAAGGGAATTTGACTTAGGAATATAATAATATATTTTGGCTTCGACCCCTTCTAACCCCCCTAAGCCCCTTTCCCTCCCTCTCTTGTGGAATCATAGCCCCTCCCCCCATGTTCTTATTCTTCTTGTCTGCAACCAATGACATATTTATTTTATTATTACTTTCAATGTACAACATTACATATTACATTGTTTGGCCCTCAACCATTCATCATATATGCAAATGTACATTTCTATGAGGGGATCAAAATTGGGGTGTTACAAGTGTTCTTCTGTTGGAAAGAAGAATAAGAGGGAAAATCTTTGTGGGTTGAAAAATAATGAAAGAAATGTGGTCACATTTTTTTAAGAGGAATATGCACACGTTTTTAACATATGCACATTTTAATCCATGTGCACTTTAAAAACTCCAACATGTTTTGAACATAAATGATGTGGATATTTACTTTCCACATGACAATGGCCTATGTGGAGCTTTGACGAAGGTAAAAGATATTTAAACAAGAGCATGTGCTCATTCCTTAAGTGAACATCGGTTCCTAAAAATAAAAAACATGTACATGTTCATGTTGCAATAAAAAAGGGAAGGAACTTCTTGCACCCACACACATATGTTTAAGAAGATTATATAGAGATATTTCATAAAAACATTTTACAAAATCTAATTGCATCTTACAAAACTATATATATAATTATGTTTATATTTTAATTCTTATCTTCAATCTATCAAATTTACAACTTGAGTTTTTAGTCTTTCCTAAGCATAAAACTTAGTGTTTGAAAGTCCCATGTATGTCATGTCCACTTGTAATATTCAATTATACAATCTCCATATTTGACAACAACACCTACTAAATCACCATGTTGCATATTCATAAGTTTCTCCCCTAAATAATTTGCATAAGCCTTTGAAACCTAATGTCCCAAACTCCTCCACAAGTTCTTCCACTACTTGAAAAGTTGGGTGAGACCTATTGGAGATATTACACACTCACCTTTAATTATTTTCCTAATTTTACCATCCAATGTTTAGAACTCTTCCTTAGATGAGAATATTCTCTCTAGAGAATATTCCCCTACAAAATAGGGCGTTCCTCTTCAGTTCAGAGTCAGTTACACTCAGTTAGACTAGTGGAAGTCACTCATGCATGAAAACCTCGATTTTATCACCAGCAGTTGCATGTGTCTCTCTCACTTCCACACATGTATCTCAACTAACTGATGATGCATGCATGCTTCTCACGAGACAAAAAGGGAGATGCACATATCAGATTCAATTCTGATATTTCCTAAGAAACATTTGCAGAATTTTTTTTTATATTTGAATTCCTCGCAGAAAAATATCCAATTTAAAAAAAACAATCGTCTGAAACGGAGTTCGGGAAGTGAAGTTATGATCATTTTAAAGTCAACAAAATTTCAGTGTTTTTCCGAAAACAACCGCACAGTTTTCAAAATTTCATCCAAAATTTATTTCGACCTTTTTCATTACAAGAAGATAAAATGGATATGTGTGGACATCTCAATACTGCATCTACTTCATCATATCCGTGAAAACATCTACATCTTCAACAAAATATTCAACAAGCACAAACTTGCACAGTTGCGAGGTCTTCTTGGAGTGAAGGACACGATTGCTTAGCAACTGCTTTTTGTTCCTTCTCACTTTTATTTTTTTTATGCATTGTAATTTGAGGAGGGGTTTTTCCCATGAGGTTTTCCCTCTTTCCTCATTTTTTCAGTGTGTCATTCTTATATGCATTGTACAATGGGTACCTAACATAGCCTTGGTTGCTAGGAACCATTCATCATGTACACCCTAGTAGTGTTCAGGGGGGGTGTTCGAGATATTACACACTCACCTATAATTATTTTCTTAAGTTTTACCATCCAATGTTGAGAACTCTTCCTTAGATGAGAATATTCTCTTTAGAGAATATTCCCCTATAAAATAGGGAGTTCCTCTTCAGTTCAGAGTCAATTACACTCGGTTAGACTAGTGGAAGTCAGTCATGCATGACAACCTCAGTTTTATCAACAACAATTGCATGTGTCTCTCTCACTTCCACACATGTGTCTCAACTAACTGATGATTACATGGATCAGTTAACTAGGACTAGGTGGCATTTCACTCCAATGTCTGTTAGTGAGTGTCTAGATCTCTCTAGATCACTACTATGGCACATTAGTTACTCATGTAACCTATATCTAATGTAAATTATTCAGTCTTAGAGTGTGGAATACAGTTAATGAGAATTATTTCATTCTTTCTCTCCAATGTATGTCAGTGAGTGTCTAGATCTCTCTAGATCACTACTATGGCACATTAGTTACTTATGTAACCTATATCTAATGTAAATTATTCAGTCTTAGAGTGTGGAATACAGTTAATGAGAATTATTTCATTCTTTCTCTCTTTCTTCTTCTTTCTCAATTTATCTCTGCAAATGTGTGTGGTATTTTCTAGCTATATCTATTCTGTGCAGGTTCAACACATTTACATGGTATTAGAGCTGACAGATTGCTAGTAAAAAGACACACCAAACTCTTTTTGCAAGTAGTGAAAATTGAAGAACACATAAAGATGGATTATTCATTAACAATACTTCTCATGCCTCATAACTATTTGGAATGGAAGCCAAAAAAATTCCTTCAGCTTAGATGCAGAGGCTTATACCAAATAACTATAGCAATGGAAGTAGAGTCTGATTTCGTCGATGAGAAAAACAACTTTCTCAATAGACAATATATGGCCATATGATTTATCTGCTTGTCTGTTTCTCCAAAAATTCTCCACCAAGTATATGATTTCTCACAAGACTCAACTCCAAATGAATTATGGACTAGATTGGAGGTTTTATTTGGGAATAAGGAAGACTGCATGCAAAATTTTGTCCAAATAGAGAATGTAGAAAAGCCACTGGAAGATAAATCATCTCAGTTTGAAGAGCCTTCTACACAAATTTGTATTCCATTAATTGCAGATGATGTCTACTCCATTTCAGTTTTGTTTTCTTAATTTTATGTGGAATATGTATTGCATGCATATTATGAGTCACATGCAAAAAAAATTCCATGCGCCATGCATGTATCTCAGGAGAAACATGCATGCACCATGCATGCATCTCACGAGACAAAAAGGGAGCCGTGCACATTAGATTCAATTTTGATATTTGATGAGAAACATTTGCAGAATAAAATTTGATATTTGAATTCCTTGCGGAAAAACTTCCAATTTCAAAAAAAAATCATCGGAAACAGAGTTCGGGAAGTGAAGTTATGATCATTTTAAAATCAACAAAATTTCAGCGTTTTTTTTGAAAATGACCGCACGGTTTTCAAAATTTCAACCAAAATTTATTTGGATATTCTTCATTACAAGAAGAGAAAGTGGATATGTGTGGACATCTCGATAGTGCATCTACTTTTTCAAATCCATGCAAACATATACATCTTCAACAAGCACAAACTTGCACAGTTGCGAGGTCTTCTTGGAGTGAAGGACATGGTTGCTTAGCAACTACTTTTTGTTAATTCTCATTTTTTATTTTTTTTATGCATTGTAAATTGAGGGGGGGTTCCCATGAGGTTTTCCCTATTTCCTCATTTTTTCAATGTCTCATTCTTGTATTCATTGTACAATGTGTACCTAACATGGCCTTGATTGTTGGGACCCATTCATCATGTACACCCTAGTAGTGTTCAGGGGAGTATTGGAGATATTACACACTCATCTATAATTATTTTCCTAAGTTTTACCATCCAATGTTGAGAATTATTCCTTCAATGAGAATATCCTCTCTAGAGAATATTCCCCTACAAAATAGGTCGTTCCTCTTCAGTTCAGAGTCAGTTACACTCAGTTAGACTAGTGGAAGTCACTCATGCATGGAAACCTCAGTTTTATCATCAACAATTGCATTTATCTCTCTCTCACTTCCACACATGTATCTCAACTAACTAATTATTACATGGATCAATTAACTAGGACTAGGTGGAAGTTCACTCCAGTGTTTGTTAGTGAGTGTTTAGATCTCTCTAGATCACTACTATGGCGCATTAGTTACTCATGTAACCTATATCTACTGTAAATTATTCACTCTTTGAGTGTGGAATACAGTTAATGAGAATTCTTCCATTCTTTATCTCTTACTTCTTCTTTCTCAATTTCTCTTTGCAAATGTGTGTGGTATTTTCTAGCTAGATCTATTTTGTGAAAGTTCAACACATTTACATGGTATTAGAGCCGACAAATTGCTAGTAAAAAGACACACCAGACTCTTTTTGCAGGTAGTGAAGATTGAAGAACACAAAAAGATGGATTATTCATCGGAAATACTTCTCACGCCTCATAACTGTTTGGAATGGAAGACAAAAATTTTGCTTCAGCCCAGATGTAGAGGCTTGTACCAAATAACTATGGCAACGAAAGTAGAGCCTAATTCCACCGATGAGAAAAACAACTTTCTCAATAGACAAGATATGACCATAGGATTTATCTGCTTTTCTATTTATCCATTAATTCTCCACCAAGTATATGATTTCTCACAAGACTAAACTCCAAATGAACTATGGACCAGATTGGAGGTTTCATTTGTGAATAAGGAAGACTGCATGCAAATTTTTGACTAAATAGAGAATGTAGAAAAACCACTCAAAGATAAATCATCTCAGTTTGAAGAGCCTTCTACACAAGTATCTGCACAAATTTGTATTCCATTAATTGTAGATGATGCCTACTCCATTTTAGATTTGTTTTCTAAATTTCACGTGGAATATATATTGTATGCATCTCAGGAGTCACATGCAAACACTTTTCCATGCGCCATGCATGCATCTCAGAAGCAACATGCATACACCATGCATGCATCTCATGAGACAAAAAGGGAGTGGCACACATCAGATTCAATTTTGATATTTTCTGAGAAACATTTGCAGAAACAAATTGGATATTTGAATTCCTTGCGTAAATATATCCAATTTCAAAAAACAAATTGTCTAAAACGAAGTTCAGGAAGTAAAGTTACGATCATTTTAAAATCAACAAAATTTCAACGTTTTTCCGAAAACGGTCGCACGATTTTCAAAATTTCATCTAAACTTTATTTGGATCTTCTTCATTACAAGAAGAGAAAGTGGATATGTGTAGACATATCTATAGTGCATCTACTTCATCAGATCTGTGAAAACATCTACATCTTCAACAAAATCTTCAACGAGCACAAACTTGCATAGTTGCGAGGTCTTCTTGGAGTGAAGGACACGGTTGCATAGCAACTGCTTTTTGTTCCTTCTCA
>ML789646.1:362969-374159 GCA_009831015.1 Picea engelmannii
CCTCTGTTAGCCAACAAAAACTCAGACACAAAAAAAAATCAAGTATCTTGTGATTGGTATTCTCCCTATATTCGATGATTTGGTTGGTTGAAAGGCCTACCTGAAGATTTGTGTGTTGAACTTCTTTGTTTTGTTACTGGAAATTGGAAGGGACTTTTAGGTCACCCAAATGCTCCTTCGTTGAAGTATATAGCTTCTTCCAACAACACACATTTGGAAAATGTATCAAATTCTGCAGACCACACAAGAATTTATATTTCTTCAGAGGAGTCACACATATAGTGGCTTGCAAAATGGTCTGGAATATTCAGAAATGACACCAAATATTACTCCATTCACGAATATACTCATAAGGAAATTATAAATTTGGATCATCAAGAATGTGAGAAGCTGTATGGGTGGTTGTATCAAAATCCTAAAATTACAGAAGTTTCTATTTCAAAGTTTGTTGAGCGACTTCTGGGTGTGGTAACAGACTTGACAGAAAGTCATATTCTTTATCAAAGTTTGTTCACCATCCTCTGGATGTAGTAATAGACTCCACATACAATCAAATTTCTATTGCTACTGCACATTTTTTTCACTATTCCTATACATATGATTGCATCTGGGTCAAAGAGCTTGCCCTCTTTGCGCGAATATTCTCCTCCTACCTGAAGGTGGGTACATAACCATTGTATACAATTTCTTATTTCTTAAAATATAAAACAATATGTTTTCGTAACACACGAATGTTCGAAAATTTTTAGGTGTTGTTTGGGATTCACGTCCTTCAAGGATGTTAATTAATCACACAATTTATATTTTTTGTGCCAATGCAATCGAGCTGTCATCCACTATGGATATTGCACTAACACTGCAATGTCAGATAATAGATGTCTGACATGTACCTAATGTCAAGGTCATTATCGCACAGGACACCCAACGTCCAAATATTTCTGGACTCAGAGAAACATTGTATTTGTCGTGACAAAGCAACACTAAAGTCGATCTTCTTTTCAGGTCTGACAATCCTGCAATCTAAGTGCTTTGACAATGAAAAACCTACTTGTTCACCACATTTCTGCACTACAGTCAATAGCATTGTTCCCATTTCCACCGCCAGTGTCGATGTCTGAATCCGAAGTTATCTGGAGCCTGGAGTCACCACCAGAGTGGATGCCTGAAGATGAAACTACCTGGATCCTGGGATCACGAATTCTTACACTTCACATTAGTATCAGTAGTGATCGAAATTTCATTGTATTTTGAGTCTGTTACTACATCCAAAGGTCGCTCAACAATCTTTGACATAGAAACTGGTTGTCTGTCAAGCCTATTACAACTTTGTCATAAAAGGTTCTGTAATTTTAGAATGTTAATTCAAATGCTCATACAGTTTATCATGTTCGTGAGGATCCAATTTTATAATTTCCTTCTGAGTATATTCGTGCATGGAGTAATATTTGGTGTCACTTCTGAATATTCCAGACCATTTTTGTGGGTCGCAATGTCTGCTACCCCTATGAAGAAAGATATATTCGGATGTGATCTGCAACATTTGATACACTTTCCAGATCTGTGTTGCTAGAAGAAGCTATGTACTTCAACAGAGGAGCATTTTGCAGGTGAATTGGACGTCCCTTCCAATTTAAAACAATAAAACAAAGAAATTAAACATACAAATCTTCAGGAAAGACTTTCAACCAAACAAATGATTGAATACAAGGAGAATAACATTCAAAACATACTTGAATTTTTTTGTCTCAACTTTTGTTGGCTAACAAGATTTTTTTCCCCAAAAGATGATGTCACAAAAAACCACTCACTCATCTTTGAATTGGGCTTGAATCACATCTCTAAGTTTTCTCAGATGTCAATGACCATGAACATTACAAGGAAGGCACCTTAAACCCCAAGTTTTCAACGATAGAGGGAAATTAACACTTAACAAAGTATGGAATGTTGAATGAACAACTAATGCATGCATGCCATATCTAGAAGAGACGAGCTATTTAAAAAGATGGGATAGATCTAGATGGTAGCACCAATGAAGTCCAAGACTCGAAATTGATATTCAACTCGTTGTTTTTTACCAAGAAAGCATTTTATGATCAAGTTGGAATCTATAAAAGACTGTCTACAGGCTTGATTATTGTACATATTTTCTTTTTTTTGTCGGTGACATCCCCAATCGCAGTCATTATGGAAAATGCATTTAAATTTAAGAGAATATCTGTTGAACTTTTTCAAGAAAACTATTTTGGGAAATAATCTCAACTGTATTTTGTAACCTAGTTTATCTTAATAAAGAATATTTGAGATTTTTGTATGGTGTTTTCCAATCTCTGGTATTGTTTTTTTTTTTTTGTACTTTTTTTTTGTGTGTGTGGTAAAACATGGACAACAAGATTTTCTTTCTGTTGCCAAGCACTTCGATTTAAATAAAGGCTAATTTGTTTAATCCTTACATTTTACATGGAAGAATAATTTTTGATAGGCCATACTTTGTTCAAAAATATTGGCATTAATAAACGAACAATAGATGTTTCTCTGTGAGATACTTATCCCTTTTTCCCTTTTCTTCTTCCCGTCTATTATCGCTTTTTGGTTATATACTTAGTCTCCTTTCTATGATCGTGGGTTCCTGGTTTGGCGGGCTGATAGATCTTCATCTCCATCTATATCCTCACATGACGAGTCCAATTGACTGTTGTTCCTTTCCATACTTAGCCAATTTTATGACCGCAATTGTTGAGGCTGGCACTTTCAAACTCTATTGTTGCTTGTTCTATGATATACATCTTGCACTCAAATTTTTTTTTTATCTACAATTCCACCGCGGAATCCTCGAACTCGTAAGCTTCACTCTACCAGGGTTCACAAAAGTTTCAAAGCATTTGTCGTTGTCTTCCATCCCCATTAACTTTGTGCCCTTCCCAATGCACATTAATTATGGTTTTACTAGTGACAACTGAACACACTGGTACGAAACAATTGGCATTAACAAGCAAAAAAACCTCAAGGACATCTCCCATTAACACACATTAAACTGCCATTTAGAGTACTCGAAATGACCGTCGTTCCTTTATATACTTAGCCAAATTTTTCCACTTGTTCCGTGATATACATATTGCACCCAAAAATATCCTTGATCTACAATTCCACCCTGGGCTCCTCCAACTCGCAAGCTCCAATTTACCCGAATTCATAAAAAGTTTCAAACCATTTATGGCTCTCTTCCATCCCCGCCACAATCATGCCCTTCCCAATGCACATGAATTATTCTGGCCTCTAGATTAACTTCCATTGTTTTGTGACCTACAGATAGCACCTAGACCTCCGTGATATACAAATTGACTACCTGACTCCCACATCGTCCCCTCTTTCGTGTTACACATTATGCATTCAAATGTTTCGAGCAATAAAATTTGACCGTCAGGACCTCACGTTTTCTGGGGAGACCTTGTCACCCTATTTTGGATCCTCGGGTTGGCGGGTTCACGAAATCTCCAATTCCTAGTCACTGTTTCCTGTGTCGGCCATCCTCATAATTCTTTCCAAATATGCAACAAAAAAGGTTTAATCTAATATTTCATCATGAAACAACCATAAAGATTGTCATTAATAAGAAAAAGCCTCGAGGACTAACTATCCCTACACAACTTGTCCAGAAACATGCAGAGAAGATCTTGCCACGTAATGGGAAAGCTATTACAAATTTCAATATATTAATGAAAACAAGTATGGGCTACTGTTTCCCTATTCCATACTTAGACACTTTTTCGATTGCGGGTTCCCATACTGACGGGCTCAAAATTTTGTTTCGAATCTTCCACGACTTGCAAACAGTGCCCGGAGTTCCGCGATATACAATTTGTCCGTTGGAATGCCCCGTCATGAGCTCGACTGTCCGTCGTTATTTTCAATACTTAGCCGCAAGTTGGTTGTATTTTCATGACGTGGTACATTTCCATGGTTGCACATGCTGCAACCACTTTGTATCGATTCCGACCTACCGTTTCCCTATTCCATACTTAGACACTTTTTCGATTTCAGGTTCCCGGACTGGCAGGCTTAGGATTGTGTTTCCAATGTTCCATGATTAGAAAACAATACTCGGAGATCCGAGATATGCAATTTTTCCACAAGAATTCACCATCATGCCCTCTTCTGTGTTACGCATTCTACAGTCAACACTCCCAAGAGATACAATTTGAGCCTCGGGCCCTCACCTCTGCTGGTTGTATCTTGTAGCCCTATTTTGAAGCGCGACCAATCGCTTTCAATAATTAGTCGTTCCTTAATTGTTGTCCCTGTCCCCGCCACCTTCCTACTTCTTTATAGATATGCAATTGGCAAGATGTAATGTTAACACTTCATCATGTATGAACCTTAAACATGCCATTAATGAGAGAAAGGCTTGAGGAGATCTCCCACACTTCTTCCATATAAAAATTGATCGTCGGACTCTCACATCATCCCCTCTTCTGTGGTACACATTTTTCACTCAAGTTCCGAGACATACAATTTGACCCTCGGGAAGTCACGTCTCCTGGGGAACCATTGTCACCCTAATTCTTAAGCCTGTCCGACCGCTTTCCATACTTTCCCATTTCATGGAATCACTTTCGTGGATCCTCAGGTTGGAGGGTTCACGAAATCTCCAATTCTTAGTCACTATTTACTGTGGTCGCCACCTTCTCACTTCTTTCAATGTATGCAACAACCAAGGTTTAATGCTAACAGTTCATCATGCAACAACTGTACAGACCGTCATTAAAAAGAAAAAGGATCAACGAGACAATCACATTGACTATCACCATAGAACTTGCCCAAAGACATGCGGAAAAGATCTTGCTAGGTAATGGGATATCTATTACAAATTTCAATATATTAGCGAAAACAAGTCCAACCAACCGTTTCCCTATTCCATACTTAAGCCACTTTTTCGATTGTTGGTTCTTCGACAGGAGGGATCACGATTGCACTTCCATTGTTCTGTGTCCTGCAAATAGTACCCATAGTTCCGTGATATACAAATTTCCCTCTGGACTGTCCCATCATGCCCTCTTCTGTGTTATGCATTTTGCACTCAAAAATTTCTGAGACATACAATTTGACCCTCGGGCCCTCACCTCTAACGATTGTACCTTGTAACCCTATTTTGAATCTCGCCCGACCGCTTTTGATAATTAGACACTCCTTAATTGCTCTTTCTCGTCCCCGTGACCTTCATACTTCTTTCTTAATATGTAATTAGTGTTAATGTTTATGCCATTATTATAGTTCTTTTCATTTCAATAGATAATAGCAACAGAAGAACAAGATCACTGAGAAATACACATTCACAAGAGACACAACATTTATCCTCGGAAAACCTCTAGGGGAAGAAAACCTAGCAAAACTTCCTTAAAATAAATAGCCAATATAATGCCAAGAGATCTTATGCTAAAACAGAAATTCCTCTCCCAAGATATGCACCACTCTCTCTCTCCTTTGCCAGTAACAGGTCAGAACTTGTCTCTCAAATTGAGCAAGTGAGTTGTGTTCAAATGAGGTGATAGCCTCCTTTATTTATACAACTTCTGGCACGTGTGAAGTGTCTCTTCACTGGCAGGGCCGAATTCTCAATCTGGGTGGGTAAACCCACCATTATTATATTTTTGGGTCTTCTTATTAACTGCTGGGGCCGACTTCTTATTTTGCCTATTATAATTGTATGTTGACAAATCCGCAAAAGGGGATTTGGTCCTATTACAATATCTGACATGATCAATCCACAATGGGAATTGATCCTATAAATAAAATATCAATAATAATAAGAATACTCTTTGCAGTTACATTATTTCAACAATTAGTAACCTTTCATGCTAATAACTCACCATGCAGAAACTGTCAACATTGTCATTAATGAGTGAAACGCTTGAGGAGATCTCCCATTAATACGCATTAAACCAAGATCTGCGGAGAGTTATATTATCCCTTCCGATTGTTCATCTCAAACATGGGTCGTCGTGTTGGCTCGTTCACGAAATATCCAATCCTTAATTGCTCATTATTGTACCCACCATGTTCGCACTTCTAGGTATGCAATTACTAGTCTTTAATGCTAACAACGCATCATGCAACAACCGTCGAAATTGTGATTAATGAGAGAAAGGCTCGAGGAGATCTCCCATTCACACACATTGGACCAAGATTAGGGCAAGGTTATATTATCCCTTCCAACTCTTCATTTCAAACATCGTTTGGAGAAAATCAACATTCTCGTAAACTTATGGCAGCAACTCGACAATAGTTCTGTGGAGATACAATGAATATCTTTGGACGTGAGGACCAAAACTTTTAGTGGTCCAGAGCATACTCTTACTATTCATCTTGTTCCGCCGAGAACAAAATGATTTGGACCTCTGGAATCGCTCGTGCAGGCTACATGCCTGAGGTTTTTGATTGTAAGGAGGTGGTCTCTTGGTGCGCCGAAAAATATATTTCAAGCCAAAGAATTATTCCATGGTATGACCATTCTCCTGTTTCTTTGTCACCTCAGGTCTTCCGCGAGATGTTAAGATTGTCGGAGCCAATATTGACCTTCAGAGGACAAGACTTTAAGAAGTTCCTAGAAAAACATGATAACGGGTTGGACCTCTTACACAAGTTCCTCGAAGACCCGACAACAGTTCTTGAAGATATCACAAAGTTGCGGGTCAGTTCCTTTAGAAATCCATTCCGGGAAATTGCTTGGTTGTTTACAAGAATAATGAGACAGGAATCCATGACAAGCATTCCTCATATAGTTATTTATATTTTGTACTTAATAGTCAAGGAACAATTCAATTTTGATTTCGGGAAGCTAATTTCCATTAAAATCTGTTCCTAACTGTCATGATTCAAAGAAGAGAATAAATTTTATATGTCATCCTACTCGATTTTCGCAATAGTGCATTGTTGTCCATTTCCAAAATTGTCTTTGTCCAAGAAAATAAACTATGAATTCGACCTAGTAACATTCTAGTACAAGGCCTTGTGGAGGCACAAGGCCTCCCATTGTTTTTATGAGGTTTTTAATGACTTTGTCTCAGTTTTCAAAGATTTATTGTTAGGAAAGGATGCTCCCCGGATGTCTGGCCAGGCAACCAAGTTTTTGGATAGGAAGGGGACACTTGAACAAAAGGAAAATTACAGTGTAATAATGATCTTTGGCTCCAAGGAAAATCCTGCTTTCCTTCCATGTCACATCACAGACAAGATGTTTGTTACAGAAATAGCAAGGCAATACAACTACAGGTTGCATTTTTTCAATGGCAAGAGAAAAAAATAGTTCATTCCTCTGCCCTGGAAAATCGGGGACTTCGTGTTCAGAAACGTCAACAACATTGATGAATTTGTAGGACATTTAAAGAACTTGAACCTAAAATATGTTGAAAGGTTAAAAGGGTTCGAACCTAATGGGATTTTTCGAGAACATTTACTATCAGTTGGCTTTAGAAGCTCTTTTATCCATAGACACCTGACTGAAGATAGAGGCAATGGCGAAAACACTCCTGCTTCTGACGATTGCGATGTAGATACATTCCAAATTACAACTGAATTGTACAGACAACAGGGAAAAGGCTCTGGTGAGAAGAGTGTCCAGTCCCCGAACAACACTCCCAAGACCACGACATCATAGAGCATCGCTTCAATGACCCAACCTAGTAAGAAAGCAATCTAGAAATCTTCAAACAAAGGAGGATATAAGAACCCTCCTCTCAGAAAAATTGATAGTTCTCACAAGCTTCCCCTGACGAAGAAGAGAAAAAACATTGTACGGAAGGCAGAAGAGCCCAAAATTGAAAGTGAGGACATGCAACTTGAAAATTTTATGGATGTTGTGTTTCACAAAGTTGATTCGCCCACAGACGCGATGCACCATAGTTCCACAATGGAAATAGATGAGACTGACATTTTTTACGAAGATGAATCCTTCGTATTCCAGAGTGTTATTTTTGACAGCCAATCTAAAAATTTAATTATTGAAAAGAGAGATGTAACAAATAAGAAAGTAAAATCTCATTCAAATATTAACTTTAGGAAAATGTAGTCATCCCAAATCTCTCGATTTCGCTGCGCAACTGCTAATGCTCTTGATGATTCCATTGGAGGAATTCAAGTTGAGAATGCTTGACTGAATGACCAAATCAAGGAATTGGAGGAGGCTTTCATTGCTACCCCAGTGTTTGTCATTCCTTTAGCAAAACCCATGCCTGCCACCCCTACAACCAATTTAAAAGGATCCTCCACTGTCCTCACATCCTGTAGAGATTATGTAGAGAAGAATATCAAGAAAATAATGCAGCTAATTACTGAAGTCTGGGAAACATCACAAAATATAGCTTCATTTCCAACGAGGGAAAATGATTTGCACGGACATTTGCAGACGAATTTAAAAAATGAAGAACATTTCTATCAACAGACGATGATCCCTTTTTCCAACCATGCCATCAACAACTTGGATCTGAAAATAAGACAGGAGGATGTCCCCTCCCCAAAGCAGATCAAACAATTAAAAGCATGTTGGAAAGAGAAAGTTAAGAACCTACAGCTCATTGTTGAATCACGTGAACAAGCCATATTAGATAAAGAAGAATTATTCATAAACCTCTCCCAAATAGACTTAGCTAGAAGTACCAATGAGGTTCAAGACCCAAACTTAATCCTCAAATCCTTGTCCTTAACCAAGCAAGCCTTCGATGAACAACTTGATATTTTAAAGGGGTTTTCTTTAGAAAAATTTTACGGCATCCTTGACTATGGTGAAGATGACGTCGAGAACTGGCTAGTGGACTATTCAACACACAATGAAGAAATTGAACAGACTTTGCATAGTATTTCTATGGATCTAAGGAAGTTAGAAAATGAGCTTTTTGACATAGAAATCCAGGATGAAATCAACGTGGCCCCCATGAAAAGCTACATTGAAGAATGGCTCCAAAGGAGAATGGACAAACTCACCGACGAAGGGCAACAACCGATTGGCACGATTCCAGTGGCCATTGATGAGAGCAACAAAAACACATCAGCTTCATAGCAAGTCTATAATGATCACATCTTGCTTTCTTTATCAATCCAGTTATTCTACCTCTTTAAATAGAAATCTCTAACCAAAGACTCATAATTTCCATTTTTTTATTTTCAGGTCTTCCTCTCTACCATTGTGCACTTCTTATTTCTACAATCCTATTTCTTGTACTTATTTATTTTATGGTATGTGGGAGCTCCAATCCTAGTCTATATGAAAAACACATTTAAATTTCCAGAAATATGGAACATATTCCAGAAATATGTAACAAACATTATTAATTTTTGATAAATTTCAAAGAAAACTAATTCAAGAACAATTTCGACAGTGTGAACAGATTCCAGAAATATGTAACAGACATTATTAATTTCTGATAAATTTCAAATAAAACTAATCCGAGAACAATTTTTGTGGGTTGCTTTCAGAATGTTAAATTTGTTTTCTTCAACTATGTTGGATGTCAAGAAATTGTGTTTATTATATTTGAATGTTTAATGTGTGTGATTCTTGGTCCTTTTTTCCAGGAACCTTTATTTCAAGTAATTGAGATACAAATTTTCTAAGTCCCATGTTTGAACTATACACACCCCATGAAAAAATTGCCTCGTTCGCATATTAACCACATATTAATATAATATTATGATTAACTAATTCAGGAGGTTCTTTGGGGGTCATATGTCAGCCCAATGCCTTATGGTTGGTGTGTGACACACTGGCATGAGTCATCCTCTGCATGAATCCCACCTGTACTTCAAGCTTGTTCCCACGTGTCTCTTCTGTTTCAGACTTCTGTTTCTCCCTCGGTCCCACCATAGCAGTGCATTTATTCCCATTCCAACCTGGCAGGGACTACGTTGCCATGCAACACTTGTTAAATAAAAAGACACAATATGAATGGTACAATCCATTCCATCTCATGATGGTATTGTTATTAGTCATGTCATGATACATTGTATGATACACTGTATAATGTATTTTTTTAATTAATATTATTTTAAAATTTTAACGTACAATTACATTCGTGTACAAAAATAAAAATAATTGTAATGATTTTTTTTGGTGGTATGTAAGAAACTATACTTCCATTCATTCATGTCAAATTATTATGAATTTGAGACCGTTTGTTATATTTTTGAAAGACAAGTTTTTAAAAAAAATTAACAATTTTAAATCATAATCTGATACTTATTTTTTAATAATAATAATAATATAATTTTAAGGTTACAGTCAAGTCATACATCATATTGGTGTATGGGATCTCCTTGTTTGTGGGACAGGGGACCCTCTCTGCACAATAATTTCATTGCTAAAGTCTATGGAGGTATACATACCCTGCCCCCTTTGGATTTGAACTTGTGACATCTTAGGAGGAAACACATGTTCTTAACCATTAGACCCACTCATGCTGTAAATATCTTTATACAAAATACATTAAATTTTAATTTAATATTAATATTAATATTTATAAAGCAGAACAATTTCAATCTTTCAAGCTCATATGCCTTAGGATATTCATGCTGAGATTGAATTGGGAGAAGTGGATGCTCTAATTCATAGGCACTTCATTGAGGATGACGGTGTGGATGCAGATATATGTTCGTGGGTTCCAAACATTGGCTCTTCATGCATAAGGGCAACTAAATACCTCAAAAAGGTGGATTTATACTAGCAAATTAAGTCACTTATGGACAAAGTACTAGTCAAATATAATGATACCTACAATGAGATTTTGTTACAATTAGATGACGTCCAACTACAAATCAAGTTGGTTGACCATAAGTTAAATCTCCTAGCTGAGAAGCTAGCTGGCTTAAACTTCTCTGAGCTCAACATGGTGCAACCCCAAGTTCCTGTAGTTGAGGATAACAATTTGAATGTCTAAATTTTTGCATGATAGGTCTGCTAATATTTTTGTTAATTAGTCTCAGAGGTATCAAGACAATACTCTCTCCTCATCCTAGATATAAGGCTATAGTTCAATCCTCATTCAGATTTCCCTCTTTAAACTTAAGTTTCTAGTATGTTATGGTATGTATGTCAAGAACTTATATCCCTCCAAAATATTTGAATAGATAAACTGCTTTTCTGCTACTAATATAGTTTTCCTAATAATAAGCCAACAACAAAAACCATATACAATTTTTTTTTCT
>ML789646.1:374168-391705 GCA_009831015.1 Picea engelmannii
CCTTACACATTTTTATATTATTTTGTTTTTATTTTTATTAATTATGTTTTAACCTTATACATTATTATAATATATTATTTTTATTTTTATTAATTATGTTTTAAATGGTTATACATTATTATATTGTTTTGTTTTTATTTTTATTAATTATGTTTTAACCTTATACATTATTATATTATTTTATTTTTATTTTTATTAATTATATTTTAAATTGATTTTTATTATATATATTTTTTTGGGAAATATACACAAAGAAAAGAACGAGACATGCAAATATAATTATTTTAGAAAAGTTATTATTTTAAAATGTCCAATCACAATAATAGCGTGTTATTGCATATGGAAGTGTGCGTCGTTTAAAGCAGGATTATATACATTCTCGAAACCAGATGACATATATATTTAACCTAGGATTATTCTACTCGAAGTTCAAGTCATTGAGGGAAAAAAATCGATCACTCTTTTTAACTGCTATGGCGCCTACATAGACAAGAAAGAATTCTAGGATGTTGTGGTAGAAAGTGGCTTGTTAGCTTCAAAAAAATCTAGTCATGACGGGTGATCTAAATTTTATAGTGGTTGTTTGTGAAGTTTGGGGTACAAAAGCAAGACTAGACCCTTTGACTGAGTATTTCCAAGAAATTTTTCAGAATTTTGGACTCGTTGATATTGTGCATTTACAACATGTCCCTACTTGGCGTAACGAGAGAGGAGGGATAGAGAGGATAGAAAAATGACTGGATAGAGTGTACATGTCAGAAGAATTGTTCTCTTCAGTCGAGAGGTACAAAACTTGGGTAGCATATCCTTTCGTATCAAACCATGCTCCAGTGGTACTGGAGTTTGACGATGGAAAAAGACTGATAGCTTACCCTTTCAAACTAAACCCTATATGGTTGGAAGAGAAGGGGTTCAGTGAACTAGTCAATTCAGTGTGGAAGACCCATGAGTTCGACTCAGAACCCTCGGCCATGAGAAGACTAGTAGGGAAGTTAAAAGTATTGAAACAAAAAGTGAGAGGCTGGGCGAAATTTCAAAAGAAATGGAGATTATAGGAACTATAAGCTATAGAGGAGGAACTTGAGAAATTTTATAGTTCAAAAACCAATGGGAGGGTTTCGTTGGATATTGACTCCTACATCAAAAAGTTGTAAAGGAAAAGACATAAACTCCTCTTAAATGATGAAGAAACGTGGAGACAAAAAAACAAGGCAATTTGGCTCTAATAGGGTGATTGAAATACACAGTTTTTTCATCAATTTGCTAGTCACAAGAAAAAACAAAATGCAATTTGGGAGATGAAGGATGAAATTGTTTTCAACCACAGAGGTCAGGAAGTGTTAGAGTCTGAAGCTATGAGACATCTCAAAACATTCTATGTTGACATAGAGAAGAATATAATTGTAGATCGGATGAAGGTTGTCCAACATTTTCCCAGCTTCTTCTCTGAGAGAGAAGTACAAGAGCTTGAAAAACCATGTTCTGTAGAAGAAATCAAGCTGGTGCTAAAAATATTTGCCAAGGACAAGAGCCCTGGACCAGATGACTGGACGATAGAATTCTTTCTAAAATTATTTGATCTGATAGGGAAATATGTTCAGGAAGCAATGGAGGAATCAAGGAACTCAGGTACGATGGTAAGCTCCTTAAATTCAACCTTTATAGCACTAATTCCAAAAGTGGATAAACCTGCAAGCTTTGGGAATTTTAGTCCAATTTCCTTGGGCAATCTAGCATACAAAGTTATTGAAAAACTTATAGGATTGAGACTGAACTCGTTGTTGTATAAGGCCCTTTCTTCAGAGAAGTTTGGGTTTTTAAAGGGAAGGAAAATTTTGGATGTTGTAGGTGTAGCACAGGAATGCATACACAACATAAAGTCTAAAAAGTTGAAAGCTCTTGTTCTAAAACTGGACCTACAAAAAGCTTATGATTGTGTAAATTGGGACTTCCTCGGGCTAGTACTCTTAAAGATAGGCCTTGGACTAAAGTTAACTAACTGGATCATGAGTTGTGTAACCTCTCCTTCCTTCGTGATTTTGGTAAATGGTGGACCTGCTCCTTTCTTCCAAAGCGGGCGTGGGCTAAGACAAGGTTTTCCCTTATCCTCGTTATTCTTTATACTAGTTATGGAGGGACTTAGTCTAATGCTAAAGAAGGCTCAAACAGAAGGAAAAATATCAAGGGTTAAGCCCTCAAGACTCTTGAAGTTCATTCTCCTTATGTTTTTGGATGATGTTATGATCATGAATTTATCCCAGGTAGCAAAATGGGAGGAGATATTTTCAATTCTTACAACATTTTGTAGAGCGACAGGTTTGTTCATAAACCCCCAAAAATCCTCCATGCACTTCTGAGGTATCGTAGACTCTGATTTGGATTTATAGAAAGCACTCTTTTCGTTTAATTTCGTTGGATTGAACGCATGGTTTCGTTACCTGCGTTATTTCTTGAAGCTTGCAAACTATCAGGTTGAGAATTGAAGATGGATCCTCAAAAAAATTGAAAAAAGGCTTGGCACCTGGTGTCATCATTGGTTGACGTTGGGAGGGAGATTTGTCCTCTTTAAAGTTGTTTTAGAAAAACTTTCAGTGTATTGGTTGGCAATAGAAAACATACCAGTCACAATCCTAAACCGGATCAGGAAACTGATGTACAGGTTCCTGTGGTCAGGATGTGGGGAGACAGAGTTGATCTATCACTGTAACTAGGAGGCCTTAGCAAATCCCAAAGACTTCGACGATTGGGGTTTTAGGAACTTGTCGTGGTTTAGTAAAGAGCTCACTACAAACACCCTTTGGATATGTTTAATGTAAGATGGACTTTGGCACAAGGTAGTAATGGATAAATACTTTCACTCCTCCTCGATGGTGTCATGGTTCAGAAGACCTTTGATGAGCACTGCAAAATATTCAAGTACATGGAGGTGCATGCTCAATTCTTTTCAAGTGGTGGCACATTGGATCACTTGGAAACCAGGATCCAGAATGCCCATCCATATAGGAGAAGATTTGATCTTGGGGTTGGGAAAAATATCCTTATTATCCAACAAGTTCATTGGATCCTTAAGGACAAGCGGATACCATTTCCTCTTTCAAGTTGTAGACTTGGATAGGAAAAGAACATTTATAAGTCAGTGGAAAGTAGCAGGGGAGATGGGATTAGTTGGATTGGAGGCAGAAGAATGGGAGGACTTCTGGAGAGCTTTGAAACATGAAGGAATTTTCCTTACAGATGTTCTAGATGAGTTAGTATGGACAGGGAACACTTCCTCGAGGGTCATTTCAACAAAAAAATCGTATGATGCTTTAGTGAGGAAGATCTGGACACAAAGCACTCTTTGGTGGCACAACTCATTATGGAAATTGGATTGGCCTCACAAAGTCAAACTCTACACTTGGTTGTTAATGGAAAACACAATTCTTACCTGGGAGAATTTGCAAAGAAGAGGGCGTCAGGGTTTGAGCATTTGTGGCCTCTGCAAACAAAAATCAGATTCGACTCAGCACTTGATGATTGACTATAAATTCACCCAACAGGTTTGGACAAAGATGTTGATAGCACTTAAGATAAATGTGAGCTGGACTAGATGGAACTTGCAAACCCTATTCAAGGATTGGTGTCACAAACACCCTCATTGGCACATGCTATTGCCCATCATCTATTGGTATATTTGAATGGAAAGAAATACAATAGTGTTCGAGAATAGATAGCCTTCAATGGATTCAGTATTTTACAGAATATTGGATTGGTTAGGGAGTAAAAAGAAGAAACTGCAATTTACAACAAAATCAAAATTGCCTCCAAAGTTAATTTTGGATAGACCAATAGGTTGGTTTGATGGGGAAGCTCAAAGGAATGGGCATATTAGCAGAGCATGGGGTGTGATCTGGGTAAACAACCAAACACAATACATGTGGATGTTGAACTGTGGTTCATGCACTAACACTAGAGATGAACTTTTAGGAGTGTGGGATTTGCTCACTCTGGCCTTTCGCTTATAGATTTTTGATCTCAATGTGGTGGGTGACTCATTGATAGTTATAGACTCGCTGAATGGAAAAAGTGGCATTCAGGTGTTGGGATTGACCTTTTGGAAAAATTGGATACTGACACTTGTTCTGAAGTTCTCGAATCTAAACTACTTTCACTCCTATAGAGACTTCAAAAGGGAGGCAAATGAGCTCTCTAAGTAGGGGCTAGAATTACAGGAAGGAATATTAAAATACACCCAGTCATAAGATGGACATGAGGGTCCACCACTGTACCTTTCTCTATACCGATGTTTCATCACTGTCTATGTTTTCCAAAATTTTGTTTCCAACTGGTTATTGGATCTTTTTTATGCTATTTGGAAATACCTATCTTCTATATTAGCAGTAGGTTTACTTTCCTGATGATGGGCTCATAAGAGTTTTTGACGACACCATTTGTTTCCTTCAAAGGATACTAGGACTATCAACACTATTGGCCTGTTGGACGGATAGTTCCAGCCATGTCTACTATGTACTTTGTAAAATGATTTTTTATATATTCCATATATAATGTGCAATTTTTTAGGTGGAAAAATATATTTAACCTTCACCATTTGACCATCATGAACCCCTTATAGTGGAATAAAATATCAATATAATAATTGATTGTAAAGAAATAGTTTGAATGGTGACAGATAAGTTTTCCACTATTTCTATCAAGTTTAAATCCTTAATAATACATTGGCCACTAAAAGAGTAGGCACCTATATTTGAGACGTCTTGACTTTAAATTGAAGCGGTATATTTCATTTAACTTAAAGTTTATAATGGTAAAAATTTGAATTTGAACCTAAATTTTACCCAAATAATATTAACATATTACCAATTCACTAATTTCTCTAAATCTTAAAAAAATATTCACTAATTTCTCTAAATCTTAAAAAAATATTCTATCATTTAAATTTCAAAAAAACAAAAAAGTTGGTTGCTTCTATCATTTTCTATTACAAGTTGGTGAGTGGTTCTTGGAACTTTAACTAGAAATTTGGTATGGAAGTTTTACCATAAAAAACTTGTTAACATTAACATTAACATTTCTTCAAAAAATACATTTTTATGTTGTTGAAGAAATGAATTATTAAAATATATAGTATGTGAATTAAAAATATATTTAGATGATGATGATGATAAATATTAATGTTCGATAACCCTCAGATGGAGTGATCGATCTTTATCTATACGTAGTTGATACATGATGGGGGAAACATCGGATAAGTGTCTTGTCGGTTTTCTCATGTTGTCGAGATAGATGAGGCTATGTACAAGAAGTTTCATTACACTACATGCGACCTTGAAGAGGCTATGAGTAAGGACAAAGGATTTGCATTTCAAGGCATGTGAGTCTGGTTCATCATTAATGAAATTTGTGAGGGAAGGTGGTATAAGCTCTCAGTGGTGTGGTACTCTTCTGGTGATAATGGTAAGTACATTTGCCTCTTGGTTATTTTGTATGGCCACTCTCATGAGATAAACTGGGTTGATCATGGTTGAAGGTGTTCTCCCAGTTCTTAAGCATGATGGCTTGGTTGGGTTGCGCCATTTTCCTGAGGATGAAGTTTTGGTTCCCTCTCTATACACGTATGTGTTCATAGCCAAATGCTTTTATTTGTGGGTTGACATGTGATGAGTTTTCTTCGTTTCTCTTGTTTTTTCATAGGGTTTTCTCTGTCTATTGGGGTGGAGCTTCCTTCATATAGTTCATTGGTTTGTTTGTGTGGGCATCGTTCGTTCCTCCTTTGGCCTTGTTCATCACCCTCAACACCAAAATTGGGAACAAGGAATAATCTTCCCCCATCTGATTCTTCTTAGCTTTTGTTGTTGTTTGGAAGTTGGTGCATCCAACCTATCTTCGGTTTGGACCCTATCCATCTTGGTTTAGTTGCGTTGTTTCGATTCTTCCCCTCTCAAGTCATAGGTCTCCGGAGGGAAAAAAAATGACCCTAAGTCTAGCATGTGAGGTGCTAGGAAGCGAGGAGCTTCCAAGCCTCCTCCCACCCCACGCACTCTTGATCATGCCCATGGCACAGGGGAAAAATGGGCCACTAAGCAAGACAAGAAACTCTTTCACTCCAACACCCCATTGGAAATCCAAGATAAATTGGAAAGATATGTGAGTGAGGCTAGGAAATTGAGAGCCCAGACCTCAAAATTCCAAGTCAAACAGGGGTTCCATGAATGGGTAATGGACACCCAATTTTCCAAATAGAGACACAAAGGTCTTAAGAGCCATGGAGTTCTACTAGAGGTCTAAAACCATCACTGCTCTATTGTTGAAAGATGCTTGGGATAATAAGGAAAAACATGAGGAGACTTTGGATCAAGTTCGAAGATTGGAAGAAAAATTTATTGTGCTATGCAGAGTTTCCTTCGACATCAATTTTACGGTCACTAACTGGGGCTCATATGACGTGAAAGAATACTTAGAGGTGGCGGGATCTCCGGGCTCACCGAGCACTAGTTGCTATCTGATTGTGTTGGAGGAAGACATTGAGACAAACATCAAAGGAAAGGCCAAGATGCATGAGACTTCTAGTCATGCAATCCTATCCAATCCACCTCTCAGTTAGTCCTATGGATTTGTCTTTTTTTTGGTTCTTAGTTAGCTAGTTAAGTTTTCAGTGTATTTTTTCTATGTATATGTTATATAGACAAACTAGTGTTGTTACAAACTTTTAGACATATTGAAGACATATGGTAGATTAAGTGTGCTTCTTGTTTGATACCTAGTGTCCATTTTGGCAGGCATTAGATATGGTTGACTGTACCTTTTTTGTATACCATATATATGAGTAGTTTAGGTAACAAAAAAAATATGTTCAATAAGATAGTATCTGTCTATCATATTTTTAAAAAGTTAAAGATTACTTGATTTTCTTTAAAAAATTATTTTGGTGCTCGAAAATCTTTAAGAGAAGAATTCCTAAATCATCATAGTTTTGAGGAGTTAAAAGGTTAGGAATGTAGATATTGTAACAAATATTTTGAAATTGAGATCTATTGTGAGTGTACATAGGACATTTTAAGAGAAACTATTTTTCATCTTCAACTCTTTTAGTGTCACAAAGATGACAAATTCTTTTGACACACAACATTCTAAGAATTGTCCAATGCTCTATTTCACTATGGATCTCATGAAAATTGTTTTTATTTTAGCAATGTGGATTTTCTTCTCTACACTAATTAAAATAAAGAAATATTTTTGATCTTCTAGATTAGGGTTGATCACCTCCTTGTGGTATCTTAATTTTCTCTTATTCTCTAATTGTCTATCACACCACAATTTCTCCTTAAATTTAGATATAATAATATTTTTAATATCATCATTATTTTGCATAGTGGCATTTTCCTCAATACCCCAATGATCTAGCCAAGACTTGGCATCTTTATGTCAACCTGACAAGTAGCTTTGACTAGATTTTAAGGAAATCTTAGGAAGCCTTGTTGTCTTTCTTGTTTTGATACATTAAGTACCTAATCATATCCATGCACTCAATGGAGGCAAAACTCACTTTTACGAGGAGAATAGGATATGGTGTATTGCCTTTAATTTTAAGATTATAAGTTATAAAACATTTTTGGATTTGCTTTATCTTTTTCCAGAATTCTCTAAAAATGTTGGAACCCCAAACTTCACAACCATATAATATCAATAATATATAATATACAAATATTTACTAATGATTATGAATAAATGATAGTTTATTAAGATTAATATTGATTTATTAAATTTTAAATAACAATTAATTATTTTATTTTCTTATATTGTTTTAAATTTAAATAGTTGTAAAATAAGATTTTGAGATTTCCTTTAATTTTCATGAAATAATATATTATAAATATTTTAAAAATAAAATATAATATCTATGTAAATTATATAGTCTAAAAGAATATATTTTCCATTACATCGAGAGAAGTGAAACACATTTTACAACCTGAGATTTAAGAATTGTATACATCTCTGTTATAGCCTTAATCTCCACCCTATAGGCCAGAGAAGAAGCCATGAGAATATAGAATCCCAAATACATATTTTTCCTAAGGATTAAACCCTTTTTGATCCCTTATTGGTATCCTCGTAGGTCACCTAGTGGACAACAAGCGAGGCCCTCGCTGGACACTAGTAGCTCGTCAAGCAAGGCACTGTTAAACTTCTAGAATTGAGGAGTTATGAGGTGATAGGTGAAGGATTAGTTGGATCTTCATGCCAAAGACCTAGGAACTCACATCATTCGAGTCTCTAGTGGCCTCTAGAAGATCTATAATCCTATTCCAAGCCTCCTCCAAGAGCTATATAACAAAGGCAAGCCTTGGGAAAGATGAAGGAATAATACAGAGTAATGTTATGTTGTCCAACTACAGAAGTATCGGCCAGAAGTCAGTGAGCCTCACATGACCAAGGAGATGCAAAGAGAGGCAAGGAGCAAGGAAGCTAAAGGAGCTTGCATCATCACTTGAGGTATGTCATGATGTAATGTTCTTGTGTTTCATTAATAGATCATTTGGTTTTCCCCATGAATGTTTGTCTTTAATACATGAATATTCAGATCTAATCTTGTATACTATAGATCAGGTTAGATCCAAGCTATATCTAGGAATTTAACACTAGTAAGAAGAGTAGAATGGTCTTATTTTGTCTTTGGTGTGCAGGAACCAAGTTGTAGAAGCTAGAGCTAGAACTTCAGGACTGCAGTAGCCAAGATATGCTAAGGACAACCTTTAGGAAAAGGTATGCCATTATCCCAACTCCTTGTGTGTGATATTATTTCTTGTTTTAGGAGAACCATAGGAAAACTAGCCCACTCTTGTCTAGGGTTGCTAGGCCAATCCTAGGGAGATCTTACTGATATTTTCAGTGACATCCCTGTGAGAAAAAATCCCATAATAGATTGGTGACTCCGTTGGGGAAGAATTCTTCTCTAGTTGATTATCCTTGCCTACCTCTTCCACTGATTATTGTGATTTGCATTTGATTTTTCTTCCATTTCAAAAAGAAAATTTTTGTAGGTCCTTTTTGGTTGCACCATAGGTGTCTCGCGAGCCCCCTTGTTGGTTGGCATGCATGTGTCCTGCGAGGCCCAAAAAATTGGTGAAAGACCCAATACTGTTCATTACAGGTTACAAGAGGGACAAAAAGTGAGGATTCTTACTCATCCAGTGAAGACAACCTGCATGGACCCTTGTGGGTTCCACAAAAAGGGGCCTGTAGGGTGCAAAAAATGAATATGTTCATTTTTTGCGAAATGTTTTATGGATTTTTTTATATGAAGCCTAGGGTCCCTATTATTTGGGAATATAACCTTTAGAAATTAGTTTTTCAAGGTATTTTTCATCATTCTTTGCATGACATAAATTTTTTTTTTTTTTTTTTTCGTGATCATCCCTTGTGAATCATTTTAAGACCTCTTTTCATAATTGCACTTGTGAACTTTGGGGTCTAAAATTGCATTTTTGGGTGTTTGATTGTTGCATTTGGTTGAGCTTCCTTTTGCTATTGGGTTTTACATTGTTAAGATCCATTCCTTGTAATTTTTGGGTTGCGATCTCGTGTAGACATTGGAGTGTGCCAGGGGGCACCACTACCAATATCACACTACCCTTTGATTGATAATTTGTTGGTTTCCATTTGCATTATGAGTTCTTGCATAGATCAGGAATTTTTACATTTCAATTGGAAAAACATAAAAAATACAAACACATTTGTTGCATGCTAGGTTTGCTTTTGAAGCATTAGTGTTCAAGTGCATTAGAAGCATTGGTTGGTTTAAGATCTGGTTTGCTTGATTGGTTGCTTGTTGTGTGTGAGGATTTATTTCTGAACTTGAAAAAGAAAAATAAAAAATCTCTTTCCCTCCCATAGCTAGAGTTCATTGAAAATAAAAATATTGCATAATCATTATTGCATTTCTTGGTTGGGTCAAGAGTCATCACATCATTAAAGTTTCATCCATTACTTTTGAACCTAAGCAATAACCTCTGAAAGAAGCGCTCAATCTAAAATTAATTAAACATATTTATTTTTATAGAAAACCAACATTAGTTAGGCTTAGGGCCTTGAATTAAGATTGAAGAGTAAACTCTCCAAGGCCACAAAAAACTCAACTTAGGAGTCATTAAAGAGCATGAAAAACCCATTCTTGCAACCAGTGTGTCGGGAAGTTCCTCTAACACAGGAGTCAAGCATGAGGCCGCATCAAGGAAAGTAGGGAGATTATCCCTCTCTTCTTGTTTTGGTGTTTGTAGTATCGCTTCGATCGTTATGTATACGGGGGTTCTGTTGGTTAACACCTTCAGAGCTTCGGGCTTCATTACCCTTCCCTTACATGTGGTCGGACTTGTGACTATTTTCCAGGTCATTGATTGCAAGGTGGTAGCCTTAGTGACATTTCCTAGGGATATACATAGGTGACTGCAAGTGGGACGTGCCTATAGTACCTAGGGAAGATATTCATTCATGGTCTCAATTCCCTCGGAGTGTTCCCACCTTAATAAATGGTACTTTCACTGATAAGGGTTGTTTTACGTAGATCATTGTAAATTCTCCTCACACCTTCGCTAGCTAATATTGTGGGGGACTTTACCCCCCCCAATAGGGTTGGTTTTCGAAAGGCCCCTAATCCAATTGGTTTGGTTTTTATTTTCCTAGATTTGATTAGGGGTGTTCTCTTTGAGTCTGATTATAGGTCGGCCATAGGCTAATTTGTGTTTGTTAGTAACATAGCTTATTCCCCATGGATGAATTACTACATTGGTCACGTCGATTATGACAAATTGAGCCTATTACGGAGGTACAACCAACTTTAAAGCGATGTGACATAAGTGATAAATACTTCAAATGGTCTTATCTTTGATTTGATGAGACTAGTTTTGTTGAAGTAGAGGTGGTAGACGAACGTCCTCCACCAAATTTCTATCCACCTTTAACTTAGCCAGATGCCCCTTTACTTGTCCAAGTAAGGGAAATCTTTAGTGATCCTTTTTCTTTGTTCACTCATCCTCCCACCATGGTTGTACCCAATGTTTCGTCTAGTGTAGTTGAGCCTACAATCCCATCCCCAAGTGGGACAGGGGGAAATGCCTCTGAGGGCATCCCAATCCTGTACACATTGCAAACCCTTATCTCCATTGGACCTACACTATCCACCCCTTTTTTTCTGGTTCCTTCATCTGGGGGACATCAACTATGTCGTCAACTCCATCCGTTGGTATACCTAGCGTCAATTGGGGGGGATTTTTCACCTTGGGGAGGTTTTCCCTTTGTCAATACATCAATTCCTGGGGGTTTCTTCGCCAGGACAAACTTTGGGAACATATTTCCTAGAGGGTCCACATTTCCCCCTGGGAAACCCCCTTGGGGGAATTTTTAGTTTTTGGAGAATTCATGCTACTGTAGGTGCCACCATCCTAGTAGGTACTCACTCTTCAGGACCTCCCCAACCCTTCAGTAGTACTAACATATGGGGACTGCAAGGTCATCTAGGATAACAAAGACTTCACCTCCCTCCCAGTCTTCATTTTCATCGTTGAATTTCCTCACAACACTTGATTTACTGTATTTGTCACGGTTAAAAAATGACCCTATAGTTGGCCATGACCCCTCATGGTCGAAGATGCCATCCAAGCTACCATCATAAATTCCTACATTTGACGAAAATTTGGGAGAGGACCCCTCTACACACATCATGACTTACCACTTATGGTGTTCATCCAACTCATTAATGGATGATAGTGTGAGGCTGTGTCTTTTCCAAAGATACCTGACCGGAGCCGCTTCCAAATGGTTTATTGAACTTAAATGTGGTTCTTTTAGAGGCTTCAATGACTTGGCTATGACATTTTTAACGCACTACTAACTTCATGTTCAGTATGAGATAGGAATGAATCTCTTGACTTCATTGCGTCAAGATAATTCCACTCACATCTCTAATCATATACATGAGTGGAGGAGACGACATAGGATGATTAAGACTTAGATTTCGGACAAGTTCCTTACGGAGTGGTTTACCAAGTCCCTCTTACCACCCATTTCCAGGGATGTAGCTATGGTAAAGGCAGCCACCGTGGAGCAAGCCATTTTTATATGCCCAACATTTGGACTTGATCTATTCTCATTCAAGTACTCTATATGCCATCATCCCAAATGCTCCTCACCCATCAACTGATCCATGAAAACCTAACCCATGACCACATGTTGATGGTGTGGTTGGTTATGTTTCACATACATCTGTGAACCAATTAGATGATCAGTTGGGTCAAATTTCCATTAAGTCTCACTCATCATTTGTTGGCACTAAAGCTCAAATTGTTGTGGTCCCTTCTCAAACCTCTGAGGTGAATTCATTGTAGTCCACACAACTGAAGAATCCTTAGCAATGAAGAGGTAAGAAAAATAGGAACAAGAACAAGAATTCCAATAATGAGAAAGGGACTACCTCCACCCAAAACACCTAGAAGGGAGGCACTAAAGAGAAAAGGAAGAGTCATTTTCCCTACATGATTTATACCATCCTACTCACCAGTGCCTAAGGAAGGATGAGGTCCATATATTTTTGGCACAACAATGGGATCCTCAACAACCTACTATCTTAACTCATCCTTTCCCCCCGAAACCTAAAAACATGGTTTCCACAAATCATGTCCTTCCTACAAGGGGCATCGTAGGTACCCCTCACCATGAAGGGTCTCCATTGAATGCTTCTATTTTCATGTGTGACCATATGGTCAATTTGCAGACACGAGATAAAAACTATGACATTCTCGAGCCTTCGAATGCTTCCCTAGAAGCAACATCTTCTTCCTATACTGGTGGCCCTCTTCATATAGAGAAGCCATCCTTTGACACATCACTTCACCCCTAAAAGGGTTTTCTTCGACGTATGACACATAATCCTAACACGGGTCGCCCACAATTACAGTAATATGGAAGACTTAGCCTAGGCACCTTGTGCCATGTCGTTGCTTGAAGTTATCCAGAGTTGCCCCATGCAACAAAAATCCTTTCTCTCAGCCATAGGCGGGGTTGATCCCTTAGAGTCGAGCTTGATGACCTTTTATTCATCTCAGGTAACTCATAGGTTCTCCAATCAAGTATCCTTCCAAATTAAAGTGCAAACGATGGGTAAAAACTTATTCTGAATTGTTGTTAATGAAGGAGCCTCGACTTGCATCATGTTTGTTTCTTGTTGGAGATATTGGGGATCTCCTAATTAGCTTGATACATCTGCCACACTTATGAAATCCTTTGATGGAAACATGTTCCAACCCCATGGAATAATCACTTCCTTACCCATCGAGTTAGGTGATAATACTATCTCTGTCGTCGTAGAGGTCATCAACCCACCACTTGAGTACAATTTGTTACTCGAGCATACTTGGTTCTACGAGATGTATACAGTTGTCTTATCGGTATTTAGGGTCATACTCTTCCCTCACCAAGTGAAATTGTTACCATTGATTAGCTTGTGTTTTTTACCCCAAACCTTGGATCTAATGCGGGGTCCAATGTACCCTTTTTCAGTGATACCACACAATATGTTTTGAACGTTGGTTTGGGGATGTTCAAATATCATTCACTTATGGGTATATTCCCCCTTCCCCCACCACATCCTACTACACCCATCGCTCTCATCAACATGATTTCCTCATCTATCTGTGGATCCCTCGGGTCTTTTGATCCTTGGGTGGTACCTCATTCCGAGGATGTTGAATCATCTAGAGCATATGTGTCGCTCACTGCAGTTGAGATTATCGATCTGGAAATCCCATCAATATTCACTGATACTAGTAAAAAACTCCATCCTCATATGGAGTGTGATCAACCTACTATGCCCGAACAGGTTGTTGACTCTCTAAGTTTAGATGACATCCTAGATTTTGAGTTTCCTTCGGAAGAGGCCATCCTGGAAGTCATGGATTCCATAGAAAATATAAGGGAAGAGGTGCTACATCAATCATCTTATCCTCATTTGGAAATGATGAGATTTTACATGATGAATCTTGACTTGAGACTGGGGGCATTTGCTCGAGAATTCAGTGGAACCCCTAGTATCAACCCTTTTTCGCCTCGTTTTTCTTTTTTAGAACTTTCCACTGAATTTTATGCTTCCCCTTCCTTTGAAGATTTGTGTTTCATACTTCCTTCATGTCTTGATGGATCCTATCAAGTAGATTTTGTAGCTCACAAAACCACTCATGATGAGTATCTTCGACTGCAGACATTTATTCTTGTGTGGCATGGTCCCTGTATGATGAGCCATATGATGCCAAGAATGGCTCATGAGATCCTCGATTATGAAAAATATCCTTGGCTAGAGCCTCGTAATGGGATCTACTTTTTGTAGTCCATCAAAATGTGTAGTTCCTTGTACATAGGTGTGTGGTGTGAGTGCTTTTATGTTGCATATATTGTATCCAAAAAATCCAAAAATATTTTATTTTTTGAGATTTGACTATGCATTTTAACCTTCGAATATAGTTTAAATGTGCTTGAAAAGATTCTAGGGACTCTCATTATGAATATGGTGACATCCACTACACTTGAGCTATATATTTCTAAACTGGCATATTAGTATAGTTTTTTCCCTGCATTTTCCACTTTGCATTATTAACCATCCGTATTGCCAACGTTATGCCTTAGGTTTGAACCCGGATGATTTTGACCATAGCCACTCCTCTTTCACATTGTAACTAGTTTGGTAATGCCTAACCTTCATGGGCACCCTAGTTAGCACCCATATTTACATTTAGTACCCATGTTTCATTTTCTATAGGCCCAGGAGCCCTACTTTAGCCCCATCATGACTTGAAGATTGAGCCTCATTTTCCTATCTTCGTCTATATTCTCGCCATGTCCCGTCAGGGGTTCCCAAATTTTTTTTTATGCTGCTTAATGGTCGCCTATGCATTTGTTTCTTTTTTCATGCCTCCCTCCACTGCGCTATTGTTTTCCCATAGCCCGCTTACCATTATGCAGTAGCCTTGCCACCCCCCTCTTGCATTATTTGGCCTCCATTTTTCACTCACCTACCCAGGGAGAGAACAACTACTAAGAGTGGATCTCACTTGCCAACACCATTCACATTTCTCATTTCTTAGGCCAGTTCCATGTGTGTGGAACATATGAGCATTTTTTAAGCCACACGTTCTCTCTTGAAGAGTAGACTTTTATCTCTTTTTTGGGATCATTAAAACTGAACAAAAAATGTATCGAGCTTACTTGCGTCATTATTTCATGCTCATTAAACCATGAAGGATACCAAGCATACTTGTTTCATTCTTTCGTGCTCGTTAAACCATAAAGGAGACGAAAAATACCAAAAAAAATCAAAAAAAGAAAGAGTGGGGGTTTTTCACCGTTGGTTTATTCTCAAAATGGCAACGTCAGTCGAGTCACCCTTGAACATGGAACCTGTCTGAGTCCTCAACATACAGTTGGGTATTATCTTTCCTAGGATTCATCCTAGTAATATGAATTAGAGATACTCCTCTGACTGGTTACTCTTCCAGTCATCATGGAGAGTGCTTCAATGCCTCTTGCATTGTTGCACTATATTCATTCAGCTCTTGTGTCTTTCTACCAAGTCACCATTTGTGTTGTGGTATATGTTCAAGGGAAGTTTAAGCTTGAGTAAACCATCTGCTATTTCATTTCCTTTTCGAGTCGACCATCCCTGTGTCAGTTGTACTTTATATTACTCTAACTTCAAAAAATCTCTCATTGTATGTTTCATGTCGATTTATGGGGGATACATCAAGGACCTCCTTCAACGGATCTCTTTCTATCGACTTCAACACATTATCTAGGATAGGGATCTAGAAACCAGCTAGTACCTTGGATTTTGTAGTCATCAGTGGAAATCCTCCTCGTGATCGACAATGAGTTTCCATCTTTGGCTCTTAATCGATTGATTCTATGAGTGTTCAACATCAGATCCTCTATTCACACTTTCTAGATTGTACTATGTACCTTGGGGTCCATCTTCATCATCGATGGATCCCATCATGTCTGTGAACGATATTCCTCAATGAACGATAATTAGATGGTTTCTACCATGCTTGACATCAACTCATCTATTCACATGTCGTAGACTTGTACCATCGAAGTTTGGGATGAAGACCTTGGGTTTGGGGCCACATCCCTCATCCACAACACCCATCCCAAGTTGTGATAGAGTATATCACTTGTATATGAAGACTTCGAGGGCACTCTCCTTAGTGATCATTGTATTCTGACATATATGTGTTGTCTCATAGATCCACATTGTATTTTTTGGTGGCTATGATTGAGTTCATGACATAGATCCACATTGTATTGTCTCATGGCTACGGTCTCAATGATGACATGGATCCACTGTGTATTCTTTCATGGCCATGATCTAACATTTCCTTTCATGGATCTACAATGTATTATTTTACATCTATACTAATTATGAGTCTAAGTATGTCTACCTAGGGGATTGGTCTATATATACTCATCCTTGGTGTTTGATTGCAAGGCTGCTTTGGTTTCTAAACCTCCTTTTCTCTCTCCTTATGCTACCTCACATGGACTTTATTGTAAGGTGTTTCAGCCATCCACTCCTCTCCCGACCTCACACATTAGAGGGAATCTATTATAGCCTTAATCTCCACCCTATAGGCTAGAGAAGAAGCCATTAGAATATGGAATCCAAAATACATATTTTGCCTAAGGATTAAACCCTTTTTTAGCCCTTATTGGCATCCTCGGGGATCACTTAGTAGACAACAAGAAAGTCCCTCATTGGACACTAGTAGCTCTTCAAGTGAGGCACTATTGAACTTCTAGAATTAAGGAGTTAGGAGGTGATAGGTGAAGGATGAGTTGGATCTTCGTGCCAAAGGCCTAGGAACTCACATCATTCGAGTCTCTAGTGGCCTCTAGAATATCTAAAAGCCTCCTCCAAGAGATATATAAAAAAGGCAAGCCTTGGGCAAGAGGAAGAAAGAATTCAGAGTAATGTTATGTTTTCCAACTACATAAGTATCAACAATAATTCAGTGGGCCTAGTCTGACCAAGGAGCTACAAAGATAGGAAAGGAACAAGGAGACTAAAGGAGTTTGCATCATCACTTGAGGTATGTCTTGATGTAATGGACTTGTGTTTCATTAATAGATCATTTTGTTTTCCCCATGAATGTTTGTCTTTAATACATGAATATTCAGATCTAGTCTTGTAGACTATAGATAAGGTTAGATCCAAGTTATATCTAGGAATTTAACAATAGGAAGAAGAGTAGAATAGTCTTTTTTTGTCTTTGGTGTGAAGGAAGAAGGTTGTAGAAGCTGGAGCTAGAACTTCAAGACTGTAGCAGCCATGATACGCTAAGGACAACCTTCAGGAAAAAATATGTCATTCTCTCAACTCCTTGGGTGTGATCTTATTGCTTGTTTCTAGGAGAACCATAGAAAATATAGCCCTCTCTTGTCTAGGGTTTCTATGCCAATCTTAGGGAGATCTTACTGATATGTTCAATGAGATCCCTGTG
>ML789646.1:391718-431065 GCA_009831015.1 Picea engelmannii
TCTCTATATATATATATATATATATATATTGTTGTTGTCAAGAATGTCTAGAGACTCTTACAAGACATGGGGCTCTTGGCACAAGTCACAAAATCCAATACTTAGACCCTTGGATAGGATCCCCAAGCTAATTGATTATTGGAAAGATGTATTGGGAGGGGGATTTAACAAAATAATTTTGGGAGGTATTTATCAATATCCAGTGAAATTAAAGGTTTTTTTTTAATATCCTATGAATGCACATGCTATTCCACATGTTCATTAAGTGGAGACCTCGTGGTACTTAGCAAGAGTGAAACTCTACCCACTTTCTCACCATGGCTATATTGTTTTAAATAGTGTAGTTTTTCTTGGATAACACTTACAAGTAAACCTTCATTGATGCATAGTAGTCAATTATTGTTATCCTCACTATGATCCAGGTGGATATCGGTGGCCACCCACCTTTTCCAACCGGCTCAAAACAGTTTTCTGGCAATTTTGGCAATTTACTATTTTTAGCAGTTTTAACTTCTGGGTCCATTTTGAGGGCCTAAATGAAGGTTTTTTGGGATAGAGCTTCTCAATGATAGTTGAAGACATGATTGATCCCCCAAAATGAATCTCCTCAATGATACATTTCCAACGAGCTATCATACGTCTAAAACTAAGATCGTATGCAAAAGTTACGACCCCATGAAGTTGATGTACTAACTTACCAAGACGGGGCCCACATGACTTTTGGCGCTTCATCTCCTAGGGTTAGGTTTTTGGATGTCTAGGGTTTTTGGCATTCCTGTTTATTGTAAAAAATTCCCTCAGAGCCTCATTGTAATCATCTTCTTGTGAATGAGCACAGTTGTCACATCTCTTCTCAGAGATAAGCCGCCACCATTCCAACAAGCTTATTTCCGCCGCATTTTACAGTTTCATCTTATTTCCTTATTGAATAGTGTTGGCGGGCAAAATTGACCGTCTGTCAACTGGGAGAATGAGTCTAGTCTGAGGTTGTCTAAGTAACCCAAGCCGTTTGGTATAACTTGTTCTGACGGGTTTAATGGCTCTGTTAGCTAATCTAAAAATCCTAAAAGAAACAAAATAAAAGAAAGAAATAACTATCTAGTTACTAAACACTATATATATATATATATATATATATATATATATATATATATATAACCGTTGTAGATATATTTAAGCAAAAGATATACAAATCTTACTTATGTACATGATTTATAAACTACAAGTTTTAATCGAAACTTACAAAAATCAATGTGAAAAATAATTGCTTCTAGGAAGCAGATAAAGAAAGCACATAAAAATATTTTTTGTTTTTCCTTTATAAATCTAAACTAATATGGAATTAAATAAACTAAGAAATGCAAACGTGTAGGTAGTCGAAAGTTGAACCATACATTCTGATTTCATTAATATGTAAAAGACATAATTGAGAAATACACATGGGCTAACCTGCTTATTAGTTAGTGAGGTGCATCCAAACACCTGTATGAGTGAAGAACATCTAGCTGCCACGTCCAAGAGAGAAATCTTCAATGAACTTTATAACTGTTCTAAATAAATTCAAAACATGTATTAGCAGGTTAGATTTAATGACATAAGAGGAAACACCAATAAAACCCTGCGATCTTATAATTGCACATAATTACAACAAGATAAATCTGGAAGTAACTTATATATTTCATCATTCAATTAAAATTAAAAGATAATCCATTCATTCTGATTGAAGATATGATCACAATAATTATATCATGAGCAGCAAATTATAGACAATATTTATAATATAAACAGCTCAGACTTCATAGATCATTAAGTCTGAAGCTATCAGGCCTATAAATGTATTAGGACTAACAAGACATAAATGAAAACATCATTAACAAAAAGCTAAAGCCAAAATGCTTATATGTTGTTTCATTGAGTCTTGGAATCACGCGTCCATCTTCTTCCCTCAGCCAAGATCATCCTCATTACAAAATATGGACTATTTAAAAGGTTTATGAAAGCTGAACCTCCTATCTTCTAAGATAGAACCAAATCTCAAAAAAATCTAAAAATTACAAATATAGAGGGTCTAAAAACCACTCAATATCAAACTATATCTTCAAAATTATGAGAGTTTTACTCTTATTTACAAAATAAGCCAAAAGAGATGGCTAATTAACTAAGTCCATCATGCTCCACCCTGTGAGATCAACATAAGATACATCTTATCCTGAAAGAAAATGAAATGAGCAAGTCAAATATTTATTTAACTAATAATTTCCAAATTTTGTATGAGAATTCGCTTGGCTACAGAATCTCTTGATTCTGTAGCCAATCTTATTATTAGTAACATAAATCTAAATCAATCTAGATTAATTAAAAAAATAACAATAAAGCATAATTGTGATAAAAAACAATCTTACCATTCCACTGATAACTAAATTCGAATCACAATATCTCAGAATTGATTACAACTTTGACACTATCAACGTTTTTTTATTATGATAGTGCATGTCCTCTTCAAAAGTTTTACATGTCTTTGTGCATTGGCTTTGAGGTCACAGTTTTATTTTATGAGCAATTCATTTTGGTTGTGAGAGTCTTTATTGTTTGATTTTACAGTAGGGTTAGGGTAGACAATCGATTTATGCACAGAAGTTTCCATAAACTCAGAACTAACATCTTGTTGCCCAGGTAAAAAATGGTCGGGTATTTGCCTCATGACAAGGGTTTTCCTTCAAAGGGTCTAGCTTTTGAATTGGGGAAACAAGATGTTTCTATATCAGAGGTTTATCTAGCACTGTAGAAATGTTTGTAACAAAATAAAATAAAATAAACGCTTACCTCAACCGAAACGGAAATTATGAGAAATTTCCCTCCAAAGGTTAAGACATATCTCTGAAACGATCCAGTGTTTGGAGAAACTGCTCGTGATGAAGGTAAATGGGCCCATTTCCGAAGTGGGTTTTCAAGGGTTTGATCTAATTCGTCACGGTTTGCTCATAAATTCTCCCACAAAAACGTGTCTTTGGCAGGAAAAAACGGGATTGAACAGACTATAACAAAAGCGAATCGAACTAATTGGGGGTTTAGATGACAATGGTAAGAGGGATAGGTCTGAGTTGATACCATGAAAACCAAATAGCAACACACCAGCGCAACTATAATATAAACAATAAGGGTTTCAGTGACGAAATTCAGGCATTTTTGGTAATGAACGTTTTGAGTACAGAGCATAACTCAAGACCCTAGCTCGTAATGAGGGATCTGTCAATTTAAACTTCCAACTAAGATGAAGTACAAGGTACGATCCAGGTGCGTTTAATTCTCATGACATGTAATGGGTATACTCGATTTGCAAAGGTTAGGAGAGGGTGTGTTTTTACAATCCAAATGCAAATCAAAAATTTAAAATCAGAGTTGATTTACCAAGAATGTTAAATGAACAAGCTTATAGTCCAAATGCCAATCGATTCTTGGTATTTTTACAAAGGATCCAAAATATAAGCTTCCAATCCAAGAGAAACTTAAAATAAGTATTTCATTGATATATGATAAGCTCAAAGCATAACAAAATTCATGAAAAGAGATGTAAGCACATTGACCCTTTTAAAGACCAAGCCTTAGATAGAATTGCAATATGATTTTAAATTTGAATTCTTGATTCATTCTTTCAGTGATGAATCAAGCACGAAAACGTAAGATAAAAATAAATAGGAACAATCAAAACATCCTTTTTACAACCAAATAGTCACCTTCAAATAGCAATATTTACAGGATGAGGCGTAGGCAGCTACATGAATTGTCATTTGTTATTTAAAAAAGTAAAAATCATGTAGGGCTGCCAACAATGGCGACTTATTGGGAGAAGCAGTTATCTCTACAGCATCGACGAGTTCATGTTAGGACTGCTTAGAATGATTACAGATCAAAGAACAGTTGAAGGACATCAAGCATCTCAATCAAATTTCAGCAATCATTACACAGTCCAGCTTCATATATCTTCATGTTCAAATGAAATCCGGTGACAAGTTTTAATTACGAGAGCAACGACATTTAAGCCAATGGCTTTGATACTGTTGAGAGGGCCACTGCTACCAGCAGGCATCTATAGCCTCAACAGGGATGTCAATTACCCCACTCTAACGCCTCTACCCTATCCAAGAAATTTTAGTATAAACGAAGTGCACTTATGACTAATATCAAAATTTATACCGGATAATTTCCTTCAACCCGATAAAGTTGTCTTGGCATCATGTATGCATTTACCCCCTGCCAGCAGACATGTTCAGTATCTTGATGGGTTTACAAACACTTCCCACAACTCTCTGGAAATTATTTTCGATTCAACATAAATTTAATGGACTTTCAGAAGAGCGGGGTGATGTTGAAAATTTTTAGTTTTCAGAACATTTGATATTTTTCAGCCTTTAATTTATTGCCTGATAACCTTCATTATGATCTGAAATTAGTTTTTTGATGAGACTAATTTTTCGAGGACAGGAAGGCATACTTGAGTTGTTTTCTTTAAAAATGGGGACAATGTAAAGAGCTTTAATAATGGTCGTGTCTGCTCATGATTAAAAAATGAAACCGGGAAACCTATTTCAAACATAAAGCTTCTTTAGCTAGTCTGTGTTTCAATAGTTTTACAGCACTGATGCTTTAAAAGACCTTGACTGTTGCTTTATAATGAGGCATTATGGTTTCCCTTCACGAACTAAAAAGGTGTCACAGACATAAGTTTAACCAGAAAGTAGTGAAAACAAGCAAAATGAAAAGAACCAAAATCAGAAAACAAAAGTAAATCAAAACATAAAAAATATGTACAAAGGTGGATCTGAAAACATCACGTGAAATATCTCTTGAGAGACTGAAAGAAAATAGAAAAATCCCCATTGATGTGAATGCAGTTCTACTCATGGTACCTTGGGTCAGGGTTGAATTTATAGTTCATATTTATTTATCTCTTTACTTTCCATTTAAATTTTTCATAATAATACTGCGACTTTGAAAAGAAATATTCAACGAAAAGCAGAGAGAAAAGGATCAAGCGGACTTTCCTGACAACAGTCATATTATGGTTCTCTTGGTGCACCCACTTTTGTTCATGACTCCATTATTACAAAGAGAAACAATGAGAAATAAAACTAAAAGAAAACCTACTCCTAAACCTACTCTAACTACTAAACAAATCAGAATACTACGTGAAGTCATGCTTCCAATGTAGCCCTCGGAGTAACTCCAATCCTACAGTAGAAACAAAATCACATATTACTAACAAGAATGGTAGTATATCGAAAAATGACAAAAAGATATCATACTTACCTTTATCATCATCATTTAAAAACAAGGCAAGCATGATCTTAGCATTCCCTTGAACATTCTTGTTGTATGAATCCTCAAACCATTCGACAATTTTGTTGTGATATGAGTCATAATGGCATTGAAGAGTGTAAGTAAGTTTGGAAAACTTGTCAAGATTATGTGGACCTGACATAACCATCAGCCAAGGCTGAAGTGCCCCATCCTCTTGACAATTCTCTAAGTGTTCATTAATTTATTCACATGGAGGATCTAAAAGAAATATGGCATGCCTACTTCCTAGATATTTAGGTAAAAACAAAGCAAGCACAACTTTATCTTTATTATGAATTTTTTTTATATGCGAATATTCAAGCCATCCTAAGATCGTGTCATAAAAATGAGGATGCAAACTATGACTTTGATGAAACGAATATATCAATGGGGAACACTTCATAAGAGGATTCGTGACATCAATTAGATTATTGGTTTGAATGCTTCCTTTGATGAGATTGATCATTTCAAAATGTGAAGCATAAACATTAAAATTCGAGCTAATCAAAGAATGAATATGCAGCGTAGAATGTTTGATCTCCATAAGAGAGAGTGCATTGTCTTTTTCACAAATAAACTGTGTAAAATCATCTCGCAACATGTATTTTTCCCATGTGAGTGATGAATGTGAAAGAGCGTCATATTAGACTTTATAAATGTTTTGTTTGGAATTAATTTCACCAAATCTTGGCATATCGAAAGGATATGATTGTGGTGGAAAAGAGTAGGATGTTGTGGGTAAAGTATCAAATCAACCAGAATCTAAGAAGAGATCATGATATAAAGAGTAAAAGGAATCAGAAATAAGTACATGAAAAGAATCTCTTGAGCTATGATATTTAACAATGGTATTTTCAAGACATTTCTTTTCACTTTCTTTAAAACTTTCACTATGTTTTGGTTATAAATTCTCCAACATAATATGATCATCTAGGTTTTCCTCCCGTATGATAGATAATTCAAAACTTTCATGAAAAACATCCGATCTTTCATGTTGATAAGGTACTATTTGAGGCTGAAGGATTAAGGTTTCTCCTTCAAATTGCATATCTTCATCTCTAATCAGTTTTATAGGAGTGTTAGAATGTTTAAGATGATTTTCGTCACCTAAGTGTTCTTCAATAACTGGATTTAAATATTGATTAGAGCACGAGTTACAAGAATGAGGACATTCACCTTGAACCAGAATCGAATCTTCTTCCATGACGGTCGAAGACTGAAAATACAATGATTCAGAGGAAAAACCATTTTGGTTGTCAGTAAGAACCTTGTTAATAGATTCTAGCTCCCTTGCTTGTTCAAAATTTTTGGATGGATTCCTCTCATCCTGAGAACAAAATTCTTCTCGCAATTGAGTGATAGGATTTATAACTGGTTCATCATTCACGATTGAATATGACTGGATGAAAGGGACGCAAGCATCATAGAGGAGATTTAATACAAATGACATGTCATCGAGATTAAATTTACATAGAACATGATGGATTCTTGTCGAAAAGTCTTCTGAAGATGAATCACCATTGATTAGCAAAGTCTGAAATTCTTCACATAATTGATTGTAATCATAGATTTCAAAAGCATCTAAAAATTCCTCTACAAATTGAAACCAATAAAAAATGTGATACACCGGAAAAGACTCAAACCAATGTTTAATCCGACCCCTAAAAGTAAAACCAAATAATCTGCATAAAACTTTTAAATCAAAAATGTCATGTTTGATGCATTTGCACCAAAACTTGTTAAGGTGGTCTTTAGCAGATACACCCCCTTTACCATCAAAGGTGAGTTTGGACAAGCAAGAGACTGTCTTGTTGGGAACATCAGGTAATGAGAAGTGGAAAGCATGTTCCAACACAATGATTTGGGGAGCCATGTGAAAATTAAATACATTTGAAATAAAGGCTCCTACAAGGCCAGCTTGTCAGTCGGCCCTCCTTCTAGCGCCATTTGTTGGTGGGAGAAATTGATCGTCTGTCAACTGGGAGAATGAGTCTGGTCCGAGGTTGTCTAAGTAACTCAAGTCGTTTGGTATAACTCATTCTGACGGGTTTAATGGCTCTGTTAGCTAATCTAAAAATCCTAAAAGAAAGAAAGAACTATCTAATTACTAAACACTATATATATATATATATATATATATATATATATATATAATGTAACTGTTGTAGATATATTTAAGCAAAAGATATACAAATCTTACTTATGTACATGATTTACAAACTGCAAGTTTTAATTGAAACTTACAAAAATCAATGTGAAAAATGATTGCTTCTAGGAAGTAGATAAAGAAAGAACATAAAAATATTTTTTGTTTTTCCTTTATAAATCTAAACCAATATGGAATTAAATAAACTAAGAAACGTCTGTATGAGTGAAGAACATCTAGCTGCCACGTCCAAGAGAGAAATCTGCAATGAAATTTATAATTGTTCTAAATAAATTCAAAACATGTATTGGCAGATTAGTTTTAATGACAGAAGAGAAAACACCAATAAAACCCTGCTATCTTATAATTGCACATAATTACAGCAAGATAAATCTGGAAGTAACTTATGCATTTCATCATTCAATTAAAATTAAAAGATAAATCCATTCATTATGATTGAAGATATGATCACAGTAATTGTATCATGAGAAACAAATTATAGACGGTATTTATAATATAAACATCCCAGACATCATAGATCATTAAGTCTAAAGCTATCGGACCTATAAATGTATTAGGACTAACAAGACATAAACGAAAACATCATTAACAAAAGGCTAAAGCGAACATGCATATATGTTGTTTCATTGAGCCTTGGAATCACTCATCCATCTTCTGCCCTCAGCCAAGATCATCCTCATTATAAAATATGGAGTATTTAAAAGGTTTATGAAAGATGAACCTCCTATCTTCTAAGATAGAACCAGATCTAAAAAAGATCTAAAAATTACAAATATAGAGGGTCTAAAAACCACTCAATATCAAACTATATCTTCAAAACTATGAGAGTTTTACTCTTATTTACAAAATAAGCCAAAAGAGATGGTTAATTAACTAAGTCCAGCATGCTCCACCCTATGAGATCAACATAAGATACATCTTATCCTGAAATAAAATAAAATGAGCAAGTCAAATATTTATTTAACTAATAATTTCCAAATTTTATATGAGAATTGACTTGGCTACATAATCTCTCGATTTTGTAGCCAATCTTATTATTAGTAACATAAATCTAAATCAATCTAGATTAATTAGAAAAATAACAATAAAGCATAACTGTGATAAAAACCAATCTTACCATTCAATTGATAACTAAATTCGAATCCCAATATCTCAGAATTGATCACAACTTTGACACTATCAGCAGTTTTTATTTTTTGATATTGCATGTCCTCTTCAAACGTTTCACTTGTCTTTGTGCATTGGCCTTGAGGTCACAGTTTTATTTTATGAGAAATTCATTTTGGTTGTGAGAGTCTTTATTGTCTGATTTTACAGTAGGGTTAGGGCAGACAATCAATTTATGCACATAAGTTTCCATAAACTCAGAACTAACATCTTGTTGCCTAGGTAAAAAATGGTCGGGTATTTGCCTCATGACGAAGGTTTTCCTTCAAAGGGTTTGTCTTTTGAATTGGGGAAACGATATGTTTCTCTATCAAAGGTTTATCCAGCACTGTAGAAATGTCTGTAATAAAATAAAATAAAATAAACGCTTACCTCAATCGAAACGAAAATTATGAGAAATTTCCCTCCAAAGGTCGAGAAATATCTTTGAAACGATCCAATTTCTGGAGAAACTGCTCACGATGAAGGTAAATGGGCCCATTTCCGAAGTGGGTGTTCAAGGGTTTGATCTAATTCATCACAGTTTGCTCAGAAATGCTCCTGCAAAAACGTGTCTCTGGCAGGAAAAAACGGGATTGAACAGACTGTAACAAAAGTGAATCAAACTAAATGGGGGTTTAGATGACAGTGGTAAGAGGGATAGGTCTGATTTAATGCCATGAAAACCAAATAGAAAGACACCAGCACAACCATAACATAAACAATATGGTTTTCAGTCACAAAATTCAGGCATTTCTGGTAATGAACGTTTTGAGTACAGAGCATAACTCAAGACCCTAGCTCGTAATGAGGGCTCTGTCAATTCAAACTGCCAAATAAGACGAAGTACAGGGTATGATCCAGGTGCGTTTAATTCTCATGAAATGTAATGGGTATACTTGATTTGCAAAGGTTAGGAGAGGGTGTGTTTTTACAATCCAAATGCAAATAAAAAATTTAAAATCATAGTTGATTTACCAAGAATGTTAATTGAACAAGCTTATAGTCCAAATGCCAATCGAATCTTGGTATTTTTACAAAGGATTCGAAATATAATCTTCCAATCCAAGAGCAACTTAAAATAAGTATTTCATTGATATATGATAATCTCAAAGTAGAACAAAATTCATGAAAAGAGATGTAAGCACATTAACCCTTTTAAAGACCAAGCCTTAGATAGAATTGCAATACGATTTTAAATTTTAATGCTTGATTCATGATTTCGGTCATGAATCAAGCACGGAAACGCAATATAAAAATAAATAGGAACAATCAAAACATCATTTTTACAACCGAATAGTCACCTTCAAATAACAATATTTACAGGATGAGGCGTAGGTAGCTACAGGAATTGTCATTTGTTATTTAAAAAAGCAAAAATCATGTAGGGATTCCAACAAATAGAAAACCAGTTTTACTATATCTATGTTATTTTGTGTTAAGCACCTGTTAATAATCTGTAGTCATTTCGTTTTGCTCATAAAATCTGAATCAGTGGTATCAGAGCAGTTTGATCCTTGTCGTCTTAATGCATGTCCCTAACGAGGTCAAAGTACAAAGAGTTGGGTCTCAAGCTTGTTTCTATTGAGGACAAAATCTCTCACATGCCCAAGCGACCTCTCATGGAAGGAGAAAATAAATATGATGGGACATGAGATCCTTTCAAATTGTTGATTGAGGAAGCCCTCACGTAACAAAGGAACGAGATGATGGATAGTTTCGCGCAAATCCTTCGGCGACTACCAACAGGCGACACATCTTCTTTGAGCTGAGTCACTTCCCCCTTCAAGGTACAAATAAACTTCGATATTCTTATATTTGAAGGTCAGATAGACGCAGATGCTTTAGACAAGTGGTTGAATCTACTAGAAGGGTATTTTTCTTTTCATAACTTTTCAAATAGAGAAAATATTACTTTTTTTCTCCTCAAAGTCATTCCCCATGTCAAAGATTGGTGGGAAAATTTCTGTGAGCAAAAGGAAACATAAGAACCCTCATTATTTATAATTATTGCCACTTGAGAATCCTTCAGAGATGCTATTAAGGAACAATACTACCCTGTCAGAAGTTATGACCTCTTGTATACCAAATGGACCACATTGAGGCAAGAAAGAGACCAAGCAGTGCCATATTTCACAAATATATTTCATACTTTATGCACCAAGTTGGGTATCAAAGATTCAGAGCGACATCTGGTGCTCAATTATCGTGGCGCTTTGCATAGATACATCCATACCGGAATGGAATTTCTGGACATCTCATCCTTGGGTTCGACCTACTAATATGCCATCAAAATCAAACAGAAGCTCAAACAAAAGACGCGGCAATTTGGGCCTGGGAACCCCTCACAACAAAAGCTAGGAAAGGGCGGCCCCAACCCACAGAACAAAGGATAGAGAAAATATGGATAGTATCATGAAAACCAGTCCAAGCCACAAGCAAAGAAGGACACCAGAAAGATGAAGAAAGATACCAAGAAGTGGTGTGACTGCCATAAGATCCATTGGCATAACACTATTGACTGTCGCTCAAAGAAGTCGCTGGTGGCTGAAGTGAAAGCCTCTGAATAAAATGCAGGTTCAGACTCTGAGCCAGAACTAGAAAGGGGAAGACAGATCATTGATGCGGAACACAGTGCCACCATTTATATCACCAAGCTCCAGCCTGGTGAACCAGACGAGCAAGAAGAAGGAGAACGCCTCTTCCATTCATAGATGTGCATAAAATGCACCCCATTGCACTTCATCGTTGATAACGGTAGCTAGAAGAACCTCATATTAGTCGAGGTCATCAAGTGGCTGGCCCTACCGACAACGCCACTCCCACAACCCTACACCATTGGATGGCTCCACCAAGGAAGCGATCTCTGCGTCAGCCAACAATGTCGAATGTCGTATGACATCAAGCCCTTCAAAGATGAGGTATTGTGTGATGTTTCTCCTCTCGAAGTTTGTGATTTTCTTTTGGGCCAAACTTATTTATGAAAAACTCATGTTGTATATGAGTCTAGGCCTCGTAGTGTTATTATTACTTTGAATAGGAAATTGTACATGATACTCGAGGTAGTCCCACCTAGTGTTATTTCCTTGATCTCTGCTAAGCAATGCAAGAAGGTCATCTCTCATGTGGGGAAGTTTTTCTTCTACATGATTCGCTCTCAGAATAAGAGAAAGATCACAGCCACATCCAGGGTCTCTGCGGCCGACCTCTCCACACAGCATAAGTAAGTAGATAAGGTCGTGGAAGAATACCCAAATATCTTCTCCTCACCTACCAGGGTACCTTTGCACTGCCAGATCAAGCACCCCATCGAACTAACCCCCGGCGCACAGCTTCCCAATGGGCCAATCTATCGCCGCTATATGTTAGAGAATGAGGAGATCAAGCGACAGATCCAAGAAATGCTCCACAAGGGGCACATCTTCCCCAGTGCATCACCTTGCAGGAGCCCAATCATGCTGGTACAAAAGAAAGATGGAACCTGGTGACTCTGCATTGATTACCAAGCTCTGAATAAAATCACAGTCAGAAACCGATACCTGATTCCCTGAATCGACGACCTCCTTAATGAACTCACGGGGGCCAAATACTTTAATAAGATTGATCTGAAGTCTGGCTACCACCAGGTCCTGATAGAACAGACAGATGTATGGAAAACTACCTTCAAGTCAAAGGAAGGCCTTTTTGAATGGTTGGTCATGCCCTTTGGTTTGACAAATTCTCTAGCCACTTTCATGAGGATGATGGACGATATCCTGCGACCATTCACCAATACTTTTGTAGTGGTGTATTTGGATGACATTCTCATTTACAACAAGACTTGGGTCGAACACTTGCAGCATATTCAGTAGGTTCTGCACACCCTGCAGCAGCACAAGCTATATGCCAAATTGGAAAAATGCTCCTTCATCATGGACATGGTCCATTACCTGGGCTACATAATTGATCAACATGGTGTACATGTGGATCCATCCAAGATCCAAGTCATCCGTGACTGGCCAGCCCCAACCACACTCACTAAGCTTCAGAGATTCTTGGGCCTTGCCAATTTCTACCGCAGGTTCGTGTTGGGATTCTCCCATATTGCATGGGCCCTCAGCCAAATATCCAGGGGTGGTGGTAAGGAGAAATTTGCGTGGGGTCGGTCCCAACAAAAAGCGTTTGACGATTTGAAGCAGCGCTTGTGCTAAGCCCCAGTACTTTCACTACCAGACCTGCAACAACCCTTTGATATCAAGACAGATGCTTCAGACTATGTGGTGGGTGCCATTCGCACTTAGCACGACCACCCCGTGGCCTATCATAGTGAGACACTATCAGATGTTGTCCGTAAGTACCCTAATTACAACAAAGAAATTACTCCATTGTGCAGGCCTGCCACTAGTGGAGACATTACATTCTTGGGAAGGAGATAGTCATTCACATTGATCATAAGCCACTGCAATTCATGCAGACACAAGGAAAATTGTAGAATGATCGCCATCAAAAGTGGTCCACATACTTGCAGCGATTCCACCTCAACATCAAGTATAAAACAAGAAACACTAATCGTGTCGTTGATTGCCTCAGCAGACTGCCAATCGCGACACTCACCACGGTGCTAGACTCCTACGACCATGAGACCTATGGATGGCCCCAACTCTATGAGACAAACCCATACTTCTCCACCACCTACTAAATGTTGGGTGCAAACTTAGTTGTCAATAATTTCCATCTTTAGGATGGGTTGTTGTATCGTTTGGACCATATCTCTGTTCCATCAAGAGAGCGAGCAAAGATGATCTAGAAAGCCCACTACAGTCAAGTGGCAGGACACTTCGACATTGAAAAGACAATGGCAATGCTACAGAAACATTTCTACTGGCCGAAACTTCGACAGGAGGTCAACAAGTATATCAGGTCTTGTGCTGCATATGTTATTGCCAAACCGACCACTAAGAAACAGGGCCTATACACCCCTCTTCCTACTCCTGACAGGCCATGGGAATCCATCTCAATGGACTACATGTCGGGCCTCCCATCCACCAAGCGGGGCAATGACTTTGTTTTTGTGGTTGTTGATCGCTTTTCTAAGATGGTGATTCTGGTTGCTTGCAAGAAGAACATCACAGTCGAGGCCACTGCCAAGCTCTTCTTTGAACGAGTCTGGGTACATTTTGGAATCCCACAAACCATTGTCTTATTTCGGGACAATCGATTTCTCAGCACATTCTGGTCGAGCCTCTGGTCACTGTTGGACACCAAGCTCACCAAATCCACGGCCTTCCACCCCTAGACAGATGGCCAAACCGAGGTCGTAAATTGAATGAATGTGCACATCCTTCACATGTATAATTCAAAGCACCCTCGCACATGGGATGAGATCCTTCCCTATGTCCAACATAGCTACAATCGAGCCCTGCATAGCTCAACCGACCACAACCCCTTTTAGGTGGGGTTGGAATTCCAACCATTGGGTCCAATAATGTTGCACTTCCCCTTACGGTCACCTCGACCGACTGCATACAACAAGCATCCAATGATCATATTGTTTACACACATATCAAGGGCACTCGACATCAAAGGATCTAGCTTTATCGAGTTGTCAAAGCAGGGCAGCTCCTGCACCAAGGAAAGTGGCTCACCCGGGACCAAATTCACCAGAAATTTCCTCATCTGATGGGGGAACTCAATGCAATGGATATCATTGCTTTCTAAGGAGGGAGGATTGATCTAGGTGGATATCGGTGGTCACCCACATTTTCCAACTGGCTCAAAACAGTTTTCTGGCAATTTTGGCAATTTACTACTTTTAGCAGTTTTAACTTCCGGGGCCATTTTGAGGGCCTAAATGAAGGATTTTCAGGATAGAGCTTCTCAATGATATCCAAAGGAAATATTGGGCCCCAAAAATGAATCACCTCAACGATACCTTTCCAACGGGCTATCATATGCCTAAAACGGAGATCGTATGCAAAAGTTACGACCCCGGGAAGTTGATGTACTAACTTACCCAGACGGGGCCCACATGACTTTTGGTGCTTCATCTCCTATGGTTAGGTTTTTGGATGTCTAACATTTTTTACATTCCCGTTTATTGTAAAAAAGTCCTTCAGAGCCTCATTGTAATCATCTTCTTTCGAATGAGCGCAGTGGTCACATCTCTTCTCAGAGATAAGCCACCACCATTCCAGCAAGCTTATTTCCGCTGCATTTTGCAATTTCAGCTTATTTCCTTATTGAATAGAAAACCAATTTTATTGTATCTCTGTTACTTTGTGTTAAGAACCTGTTAATAAATTGTAGTCATTTCGTTCTGCTTATCAAATCTGGATCAATGGTATCAGAGTGGTCTGCTCCTTGTCGTCTTAATGCATGTCGCCAACGAGGTCAGAGTACAAAGAATTGGGTCTCAAGCTTGTTTATCTTGAGGACAAAAGCTCTCGCATGCCCAAGCGACCTCTCATGGCAGGAGAAAATAAAGATGATGGGACAAGATATCCTTTCAAACTGTTGATTGAGGAATCCCTCACGCAACAAAGGAACGAGATGATGGATAATTTCGCGCAAATCCTTCAGCGGCTACCAACAGGCGATGCATCTTCTTTGAGCAGAGGCGCCTCCCTTTTCAAGGTAAAAATAAACTTCGATATTCCTATATTTGAAGCTCAGATAGACGCAGATGTTGTAGACAAGTGGTTGAATCTACTAGAAGGGTATTTTTCTGTCCATAACTTTTCGAATAGAGAAAATATTACTTTTGCACTCATCAAAGTCGTTCCTCACGTCAAAGATTGGTGGGAAACGTTCTGTGAGCAAAAGGAAATAGAGGAACCCTCATTATTTACAATCACGACCACCTAAGAATCCTTCAGGGATGTTATTAAGGAACAATACTACCCTGTCAGAAGTTATGACTTGTTGTATACCAAATGGACCACACTTCGGCGAGAAAGAGACCAAGCAGTGCCAGATTTCACAAATATCTTCAATACCTTATGCACCAAGCTGGGTATCAAAGATTCAGAGCAACATTTGGTGCTCAAGTATCGTGGTGCTCTGCATAGATACATTGAGACAAAAATGGAATTTCTGGACATCTCATCCTTGGGCGTGACCTATCGATATGTCCTCAAAATCGAGCAGAAACTCAAACAAAAGATGCGACAATTTGGGCTTGGGAACTGCTCATAACAAAATCCAGGAGAGGGAGGCCCCAACCCACAGAAAAAATGACAAAGAAAATATGGACAGTATCAGAACAACCAATCCAAGCCGCAAGCAAAGAAGGACACCGGAAAGACAAAGAAAGATACCGGGAAGTGGTGCGACTTTCATAAGAGCCCTTGGCATAACACTGTTGACTGTCGCTCAAAGTAGTCGTTGGTGGCCGAAGTGAAAGCCTCTGAATCAGATGTGGGTTAAGACTCTGAGCCAACACCAAAAAGGGGAAGACAGATCATTAGCATGGAACCCAGTGCCATCGTTGCTACCACCAAGCTCCAACTTGGTGAGCTAGACGAGCTAGAAGAAGGAGAACGCCTCTTCCATTCACAGATGTGGGTAAAAGGCACCCCACTGCACTTCATCATTGATAGCGGTAGCCAGAAGAACCTCATCTCAGTAGAGGTCGTCAAGCCACTGGCCCTATAGACAACGCCGCTCCCACAACCCTACACCATTGGATGGCTCCGCCAAGGAAGCGATCTCCGCGTTAGCCAACAATGTCGATTGTCGTACGACATCAAGCCCTTCAAAGACGAGGTAATGTGTGATGTTGCTCCTCTCTAAGTTTGTGATGTTCTTTTGGGCCAACCTTATTTATGGAAATTTCATATTGTATATGAGTCTAGGCCTTGTAGTGTTATTATTACTTTGAACAGGAAATTGTACATAATACCCGAGGCAGTCCCACCTAGTGCTATTTCCTTGATCTCTGCTAAGCAATGCAGGAAGGTCATCTCTTAGACGGGGAAGTTTTTCTTCTTCATGATTCGCTTTCAGAATACGAGAAAGATCACAGCCACATCCAGGGTCTCTGCGGTCGACCTCTCCACACAACAGAAGCAAGTAGATAAGGTCGTGGAAGAATACTCATATATCTTCTCCTCACCTACCAGGGTACCTTTTCATTGCCAGGTCAAGCACCCCATCGATCTGACCCTCAACGCACTACTGCCCAATGGGACAATCTATTGCCGCTCTCTATTAGAGAATGAGGAGATCAAGCAACAAATCCAAGAACTACTCCACAAGGGGCATATCCATCCCATCTCATCACCTTGCGGGAGCCCAATCGTGCTGGTATAGAAGAAAGATGGAACCTGGCAACTCTGTATTGACTACCAGGATCTGAATAAAATCACATTCAGAAACCGATACCTGATTCCCCAAATTGACGACCTCCTTGATCAACTCACGGGGGGAAAATACTTTAGTAAGATTGATCTGAAGTCTGGCTACCACCAAGTCCCGATAGAACAGACAGCTGTATGGAAAACCACCTTTAAGTCAAAGGAAGGTCTTTTTGAATGGTTGGTCATGCCCTTTTGTTTGATAAATGCTCTAACCACTTTCATGAGGATGATGGACGATATCTTGCATACATTCACCAATACTTTTGCAGTGGTGTATCCGGATGAAATTCTCATTTACAACAAGACTTGGGCCAAACACTTGTAGCGTATTCAGCAGGTTTTGCACACCCTGCGACAGCACAAGCTATTTGCCAACTTGGAAAAATGCTCCTTCGAACATGGACAGGGTCCATTACCAGGGCTACATAATTGATCAGCATGGCATACATGTGGATCCAGCTAAGATCCAAGTCATCCGTGACTGGACAGCCCCAACCACACTCACTGAGCTTCAGAGCTTCTTGGGCCTTGCCAATTTCTACCACAGGTTCGTGTTGGGATTCTCCCATATTGCATGCGCCCTCAGCCAAATAACCAGGGGTGGTGGTAAGGCGAAATTTGCATGGGGCCATTCCCAACAACAAGCGTTCAACGATTTGAAGCAACGCTTGTGCTCAACCCTAGTACTTTCACTACCAGACCTGCAACAACCCTTTGAGATCAAGACAAATGCTTTTAACTATGCGGTGGGTGTCGTTCTCACTTAGCACGACCACCCCGTGGCCTATCATAGTGAGACACTATTAGATGTTGTCTGTAAGTACCCTACTTACGAAAAAGAAATGTACTCCATTGTGCAGGCCTGCCGCCAATGGAGACATTACATTCTTGGGAAGGAGACATTCATTCACACTGATCATAAGCCACTGCAGTTCATGCAGACACAAGGAAAATTGCAGAATGATCACCATCAAAATTGGTCCACATACTTGCAATAATTCCACCTCAACATCAAGTATAAAACATGAAGCACTAATCGCGTCGTTGATTGCTTCAGTAGACCGCCAGTCGCGACACTCACCACGGTGCTAGACTCTTGTGGCCATGAGACTTTTGGATGGCCCCAACTCTATGAGACAGACCCAGACTTCGTCACCACCTACCAAATGTTGGGTGCAAACGCAGTTGTCGATAATTTTCATCTTCAGTATGGGTTGTTGTGTCGTCTGGGCCATATCTTTGTTCCATTAAGCGAGCGAGCGACGTTGATCTGGGAATTCCACTAGAGTCAGGTGGCAAGACACTTCGGCGTCGAAAAGACAGTGGAGATGCTACAGAAACATTTCTACTGGTCAAAACTTCGACAGGAGGTCAACAAGTATATCAGGTCCTGCACTGCCTACGCTATTGTCAAACCGACCACTAAGAAACATGGCATGTACACCCCTCTTCCTGCTCCTGATAGGCCATGCGAATCCATATCAATGGACTACATGTCGGGTCTCTCGTCCACCAAGCGGGGCAATGATTGTGTTTTTGTGGTTGTTGATCGCTTTTCTAAGATGGCGATTATGGTTGCTTGCAAGAAGAACATCACAGCCAAGGCCACTGCCAAGCTCTTCTTTGAACGAGTCTGGGTACATTTTGGAATCCCACAAACCATTGTCTCAGATCAGGACAGTCGATTTCTCATCACATTCTAGTCGAGCCTCTGCTCACTGCTGGACACCAAGCTCACCAAATCCACGGCCTTCCACCCCCAGATAGATGGCCAAACCAAGGTCGTAAATCGAATGATTGTGCACATCCTTCGAATGTATAATTCAAAGCACCCTCACACATGAGATGAGAGCCTTTCCTATATCCAACATAGCTACAACCGAGCCCTTCATAGCTCAACCGGCCACAGCCCCTTTCAGGTGGGGTTGGGATTCCAACCATTGGGTCCCATAAATGTTGCACTTTCCCTTGCGGTCACCTCGACCGACTACATACAACAGACATCCAGCGATCGTATTGGGGAAACACAGATCAAGGGCACTTGACAACAAAGGATCCAGCTTTATCGAGTCGTCAAAGCAGGGCAACTCCTGCACCAAGGCAAGTGGCTCACCCGGGGCCAAATTCAGCAGAAATTTCCTCATCTGATGGGGGAACTCAACGCAATGGAGACCATTGCTTCCTAAGGAGGGAGGATTGATCCAGGTGGATATCGGTGGCCACCCACTTTTTCCAACTATCTCAAAACAATTTTCTAGCAATTTTGGCAATTTACTATTTTTAGCAGTTTTAACTTCCGGGGCCATTTTGAGGGCCTAAATGAAGGTTTTTCGGGATCGAGTTTCTTAATGATAGTTGAAGGCATGATTGAGCCCTGAAATGAATCTCCTCGACAGTACCTTTCCAACGGGCTATCATACGCCTAAAACAGAGATCGTATGCAAAAGTTACGACCCCGGGAAGTTGATGTACTAACTTACCCAAATGGGGCCCACATGACTTTTGGCGCTTCATATCCTAGGGTTAGGTTTTTGGATGTCTAGGGTTTTTGACATTCCCGTTTATTGTAAAAAAGGCCTTCAGAGCCTCATTGTAATCATCTTCTTGCGAATGAGTGCAGCCATCACATCTCTTCTCAAAGATAAGCCACCACCATTCCAACAAGCTTATTTCCGCTGCATTTTACAGTTTCAGCTTATTTCCTTATTGAATAGAAAACCAATTTTATTGTATCTCTGTTATTTTGTGTTAAGCACTAATCTGTATTCATTTCATTCTGCTCATAAAATCTAGATCACATTACAAATTAACAACTAATACAAAATTAATACAATATGTAATATCATTTTAAAAATAAATAATACAAAATTTATTTTTTTAATTATTATATAAACTTTAGTTTAAAAATAAGATGTCAATTTTCAAGAACACATTAAACCTTTAAAAAAATCATATATTTCTAATTAGTAATAATAGTAATAAACAAAAAATAACGTGTTTCTAGTTAGTAATAATAGCAATTACATACCATATGTAGGACCCATAGCATAGCTAAGGACGGTGAAAGTGATCACATGGAAGATCAACTTCAAAAATAAGTATCCATTAATTTCAAAAATTTTAATGATTAAGGATCCATAACTGAATCATATAATTTCAAAATTTTTACTCTTTGATATAATTTCAAATTGTTTTAATTATTATTAAAATTTTGTTATTAAAAATTACAAAGAAATTGTTATATATATATATATATATATATATATATATATATATATATATATATATATATATATATTAAAATTTTATTTTAAAAATTCATGAATTACAATGAAAAGAAAATGTAGATGGTAATACAAATGGATGTAATGTTAAAGTATTACCGAAATATTCATTTTTATGTTTTATTCATCAAATATGACTTATATATCGTAGGGATTAAATGTGATTTATAGATTTCATTATTTTTAAAAACATTTCTTGAATATTTAAATATAATGTTATGTTTTATTCATCAAATATGACTTATATGTTGTAGGGATATTTTACCTATTAAATGTGACTGATAGATTTAATTATTTTTAAAAACATATTTTATCTATTAAATGTGCTAAATGTGACTGATAGATTTAATTATTTTTAAAAACATTTGATGAAATATTTAAATATAATGTTAGAATCCTCATTTTTAGGTAAATGTTTTTTAAATTCTAGGTTTTAGACATTTGTGTCCAATAACCTGGAATGTTTGACGTGGTATTAAAATCCTGTTTTTATGAAAATGTTTTTCAAATTCTAACATTAATAACATGTAATGTTTGACGTGGTATTAAAATCCTCATTTTTATGAAAATGTTTTTCAAATCGAACCTTGATTGGATGGGTTTAGAGATTGTCTCCAATAATCCTGGAAATTCGAACCTTAATTGGACGTGGTATTAAAATCCTCATTTTTATGAAAATGTTTTGGATGGGTTTAGACATTGTCTCCAATAATTCTGGAATGTTGACGTGGCTTTGGGCCGCCCTTCGTGGTTGGCAACTTACAAGTAATGATTTCAGGATTCATGTTGTCTGCCCAAACGGGCGACATAGCTGGCAGAGGCAAAACTGTCCTTCTCTGTTGGCAGCAACTTTTTCCATCTGCTTCTTCACTACTCTTAGTACGTCAGTCTGTAACGTGAGAGGTATATGCGTTGTCTGCGGAATCAAGGCAAAGTGCTGGCGGGTTCACGGATCAAGTCATGAATTCCATGTACACGGAGTTCTTTGAGCGGCCTTTGAGATTTTTAAAAATTAGAAAAATGTGTTTATCAATGTGGGAGTGAGAAAGGTTATTTTTTTTTATATAATGTCTTTTTATTATTATTTGAAGGCAATAAAATTTGTCCTACTTTAGATGTCAAACAGTTATTATTGGTTATTTTTCATAAATACCCATTATTATTGGAAAATCACGTTTTCAAAAAAAAAAAAATGTGGTTAAAATGAATTTTATTATTTAATTTAAAATTAAAATGTAATGAAATGTAATTATTTATTTGTGAAATAATTTTTTTTTTGGAAAACTTATCATAACTTAATATTTCAATTAGTAATAGTAGTAGGGATAGTAAGAGAATGAGGGTTTATTTTTCCAATAGAAAATTTCTCAATATATATTATATATATGGTGTTCTCAAAAAGAGTAAATCAAATGCAATGCCAACTAGTGACCTTCACCACAGGTTACCACCAAAATTGATATCCAAAGATCCAAAATTAATCTTGAAGATAACTATCCAGACTTTATCCCTATGTAACAATCCAAAATTGCAAATATATTTGCAATAGAACTGACAGAAAATTGCACTCATATACAAAAAGATACCAAATATAACACAAAAAATGGAAAGTAAACTAAGCTTCCCCAATCACAAGCTATATCAAATATAAAGGTGAAGTGAAAGAGGGGAGCCCTCATGGCCATCTTGCCATTTGGTGAAATGAATCCCTCCTTCCAGAACCTGAAGAGCTTTCTTCAAGAGAGAGTCAACTTCCACATTCTCTTCCCTATATATGTGCTCAAATTTAATGTCTTTGAAGAGTGGAATGAGAGTCCTAATCTTCTCCATCCAACCCATAAGAGATGAAACAAAGAGATTACACTTATAGTTTAACCAATCCACCACAATTTTGGAATCCCCAAGAACTTGAAGCTGGTCTATGTCAAGTCTATAAACTAGAGTTAAAGTAGCCCATACGCCAAGGATTTTGGCCCTGGTATTCGTTCCCATCCCGCAGTTGAAGGTCCACCTATAGATAATGTTCTCCCCAGTTTTTATAAGTCCTCCAGCTCCACTCAGAGTGCCATTATTTTGAGCAGCACCATCGAACCAACAAATATTTTGCAAATAAATATCGAGAGGTTTCCTTTTCCTTTAGGGGAAATGAGAGAGGGGGATTCATGCACTTGGGCCTTCCATCAAACCTCAAATCTGATATAAATATCTCTAGACAGAAGGTGTAGAAGATTCAAAGATGCACTTATTCCTTGTCAGCCATATAAACTAGCATGTCACTACATGTAGATTACACAGAGCCTTTTCCATCTTATGCCAACTTCCAAAGCATAGTAACAGAGAATTACCTCCCCAAACTGTGGTGAATTTGTACTCAATAGTCAAGAAATTCCAAATTTGTTGCATGAAGGAACAACTAACAAAGATATGGAAAACCGACTCCTCCTCCTTGTAGCACAAAGAATAGACACTCGGACCTTCGCAACCTCTTTTTCTCGGGTTATCCCATGAGAGTATTTTATTCTCCAGCACCAGCCACATAAACAGTTTGATTTTGAGTGCAATATCCCAAGTCCAAAATTTCCTATGCCAACCTGTAATTTTGTTCGACCAATATTCCTCAGCCAACGTGTTATATACATTTCTAACTGTCATGACCCCAGAGTGATCAACCCCTGACCAAATGAGTAAATCTTCTTTGGGTTGTAGTTGAATTCCAGAGAGAATGAGCGCCTTGCAGAAAGAAAACCATTCGACGACCAGATTCCCGGAAAGTTCTAACTCCTCGTTGGATTTCCACTGATTACTTATGAATCCCAAAGAGGCATGTGTAAAGGCTTGATATAAATAACTAATGTTGCGCACCTTTAGCGCCCCACAAAGTTCAGGAGATAATAAGGAAGAATTATCAATTCCCATGATATTATCCAACTCGATTAAAATGGAGGTGCCATTCCCAGGTTTCCAACTAATCCAACGAGTAATGATAGGAAGCGACCTCAGTAAGTTTTTCTAGATTTGCGAAGCAGCTAGTTGGAGAGGCGATGTCGACCTAAGCCAGGTTGCCACTGAATAAAATGGGAGGTATTTATCCTTGATCACTTTTTGCCAGATACCTTCCTTAAACAACGCTCGCCACAAAGAATTTGCTGTCAGGGCACGATTAAAAAGAAAAGAGATTCTATAGACCCCATCCACCGAGATGTTTGAGTTTTGCTAACGTCTCCTAGCTACAGAGATGGATTCCTTTTGTCTTACCACCTCTCGACCACAAAAAATAAAAAATAAGTTTGCGGATCTTTGAGAGCATTGAGACTGGTACCGCCACCAAGGCCATCCAATATACAGACTGTGTTTCAAGTACCGATTTTGCTAAAGTGTATCGGCCACCAAGAGTCAACCAACGGTTGCACCACTGATTAATCCTCTTTTCAAATTTTATTAAAAGCCACCTCTAGTCCTCAAACGAACTCTTCTCAGATTTTAAATGGTACCCCAAATAACAAAATCCCACAGACAGATCCTCAAAATTAAATGAGAACATCCTTCTAAACATTTCCAATGTATCTCCTTGGATCCCATTAAAATGAAAAGTTGATTTTTGAGGGCTAATTTTTAAACCCGACGCACAACAGAACATTTTCAGCAAAGTTTTGATCACCTGCCATTCCTCCGGAGAGGCTTTAGACATAATCAGATCATCGTCCAGTTAATTTGCCTTCGGCTTGTCCTTTTTTTAAAAGAAGAATGATGCTTTCCATAACAAGAATAAGAATAAAAAGCAAAGGGTTTACTTATAACCATTATTCAAGAAAAACCACATCAGAATAACTCATATTACGAGCAGAGTTTCACTCTTGCCAGATACCTTTAGATTTTAGGCCCTTAACCTATTCTCTAACATCCCCCCAAAAAAAGACAAATTTTTAACTAAACAAAAATAGTTTAAAAATTCTCTATATAACAAATTCATTACTTAATTTACTAAAATACACACTTATATATGAAAGTCACTGCTATAATAACAACCATTTTTGGGGGAAGTGATTTTATCTTTGTGTGGATTGTTAGGGATTTCATTGCACATTTATATCACATGTCATTATTATTATAATTAGTGAGTTCATACGGATAGGACTTAATATATTTTTTCGTTGAGTATTCTGTTTCGCATTAATATTAGTCTTGTTAGGATTCTGTTAGCATTAATATTACTCCTTTTACAATTTTAGCTTCAAAATGCAATGAAACAATTCTAGCCACATTTTTAGTGAGCCGGTTAGTTCAAGCGCGGAATCCGCATAATGTTATTCAGATCTCAAAAAGACACTTAAATCACGGCTGACAATAAAAATGTCCCTGAAAAAACATCGGAAGAGAGGCGGTTTAAGTGCCCGTTAGGAGATTTCCATTCGAGACGGTGCCAGCTTGTCAGGATGCCATAACATTTTCCGTGAAATCATGACTCTGCAGGCATGCTTGGAAAACAGAATTTAATAGATCCTGCAGTTATCGCTACTCCGGGATCGACGCTCGGCGCCGTTTCAGGCAAATCATGGATGCGACTTGTAGTTGTAACAGATCTTCCACTCAATTCGTTTTCTGACGTCCTCAACTTTTCGTTTCTCGTCACGCACCGGCAAAAGATGACGTCTTATCTTTAAAAACTGAAAAACATAAACGCATGACTGACGGACCCAAACGTTTCAATCCAGGTGGCAGTCTAACCATAGAATCCCTCAATCCTTGCCTGCTCTAATTGGTTAAGAAAGGGCAATCACTCATTGGTTGTACGATAGAGTCTTTTTCGTAAATTTATATGCCCGTCAGCGTGATTTGTGGAGACGGTATGCAATTGATCAATTTTTTTTGTGTTAAATTTGTCACGTGTGAAGTGTCAAATTACAGTAGGTATCCACTTAATTTTTGTGTTGGCTATTATTATTAAAATTAGTCAAATTAATTATTGGTGAAATCACAATTTTACATTGTTTAAATAGTTTTTTTGAAAGCATAAATTTATTTAGTGTTCTTAAAATTCTAAAAATCCTTTATATATGATTTAAACAGTTGAAATCTGCAATTTTATTCATCTTTATTTCTGCCCTGATTTTGGAGAAAAGTTCTAGGAAAAAGGTAACGGACAAAGGGTTAAAACGTAGAACATTTACACTATGTCATAGGTAATGCTTGTATGTGGTGATTAGGTTTGAAATTTCAAAATTAAATAGCTTGTCAAATTTTACAGTTTTGCCCATCTGAGTTACCATTTTGACACTTTTGATGATTAGGTAATGGTTGCATGTGGCTAACATGGTTGGAATTTCAAAATTAAATGGCCTATCAAATTTGACAATTTTACCAATCTCATGACCATTTTGACAATTGTGTGAATTTTAATGACCATTTTAACAGTTTTAATGAAAAATGTGGATGGGTTAATTGCCTCAGGACCAACAATTTGCTTGTCAAATTCCATCCTTAATGACAATCAATAATAGTGTCAAATTCCATCGTATTGTATGCTTTAAATATGATGTAAAATCCAGCATAGAGTATTAAATGTCTTATAACCAATTGCTTATTATCTACTTTGTAGTATTGACTTTGCATTTGATACAAACAAGGTTGAGGAAGGGGATCCATTTATCCTCGTGGGACCAATTTTATGTATAAGAAAAAGAATGAAACCTTTATAAATTATGATTTTTAAAATTTAATTTAAATCTAAGTTGCATTTGCATTTTGTGTTGAGTTTAAAATATAAGGCAAAAATATGGGATGAGAGATTATAAAAATATTGAATCTTTTGACATTCCACCAAATCCCCCTCCCACTACATTAGGCTTAAATTTTAAAAGATATGGAGATGAGCTTTGATTTAATTATTTGTCTATGTGTCAAATGATCATGTAAGAATTGAAATTTATTCACTAGGAAACAACTCCTCGCTGTTCCAATGGATCCTGCCTTTTTGAACTTAATATACCTTTTTACACATGAGAACACAACCAATTCATAGAATTAAAGGTCATTGATGAAGTCTACATTTTAACCTTGCCCACTAGGAGACAACTCCTTGCTCCTCTAATGGATTTGGTCTTTTGGGGCTTAATATACCTTTTACACATCAAAACACATCCACTTCATAGAATTAAAGGTCATTGATGAAGTGTGCATTTTAATCTTACTCATTATTTTACCATGCAATTTTACTTGTCACAAACAAGATGTGAGAAGTTCCCAAATTTCAATCCATGACAACTTTAATCTAGGAGAGCTTTTGGAAAAAGCTAAATAGTATTACTCTTGTAATATGAAAATACAATAAAAGTCAATGATATGATTGTTGATAGCAACAACAAATTGGATCAAATGCTTGTCATGGATAGGGTATTGGTTTATTTCACTTTCAGGTTTAGTGTGGGCTTGAAGAAAAACATACATACATTAAAAGTTTTCATTATCCACAACTATAAAGTGAGTAGTATTAAGTTTTTTTACTTAAATAATTTTTAAAATAATATTTAGTGTAGTTTAGTCTTTGTTTTATAGTGATATTTTAAATAAATATAGTGAAAATATTTGTAATAAATTATAATTTTGTAATAGTGGAATAAAAATATTTACATTTGAATTTAATATAATTTTAATTTAAAACTCTTCATTTACGAAACTAGCTCCTATTTTCTTGATGTTGAAGCTCTCAAGTTCCCAAAAAAGTTCCAACCAATTGAAGACTTTTCCTACCGGTTCCTAAGCTTCCAAAACATCCGAAACGAATTTCAAAAATATTTAAAATACCCAAAAAAATTCCTATACAACTTTGATTTTTTTATTTATCATATAAAAATTTATATATTTAAAAAAAAAAAATTAACTAAAACACTAACCATTAGTCTCTGTTTCTTTTCAAACTTTCTTTATATATATTATGGAAATTAGAAGTTTTAATTTTTTAACCTGCAATTTTTTTAAGCCTATAATTTCATAATGATTAATTTCAAAAAATCCCTAAACTCTTTCTAATTTCATAATGATTAATTTCAAAGAATCACTAAACTCTTTCCCAAATCCACTGCTCATCCACAAACAGCTGCTAGCTAGGTTTACTTGTCATTCACGACATCTCTAAATGATAAAAATTATCCGTTATTATGCAAGGCAACCCAATGAAAAGTTAGAACATTGCATGCCTTGTTCCACACCTGCCATTAAATGACGTGACGGTGAAAAAGTAAATTAGGAAATTAAGATTTTCAAAAAGTTTTCCACTACCTACATATTACCAATTAGGGAAAATAGGAGCTTAATTTTAATTACGGCAACCTCATCAACCCTTTACCATTGTTTTTAGCCAATCTAGATCATACATACATTTAAATTCTCACCACACATTTTGGTTGTAACCTAAATCATACATTTAAATTCTCATCGCACATTTTGCTTGTTATTATACAAGCTTATAATCTTGACTATATAGATTCATTTTTAATTTTTAATCTCCAAAAACATATTGGATGTTCTCAAATTGATTTTTTCTAGCCACTTCATGAGATTTTTGGAAATGGTTTTTTTTTTTTTTTCAATTTATTAATATTCAAATGTTCATGTTTATTGGCTATGTTTCCTCCTTTTGAAAATAAGACAATTTTTTTGGTAATTGAGAATTGGAAGCTCAAATTTTCACATTCATATATAAAGTATACATACATCTTATCATTTCACATAATCAATAAACTTTTTTACAAATTGACTTATTAATAAAGTATTAGAACATTTTTACCACATTTTCTCTATTAATATGAGAGATATGACATTAGAGTGTTCTATATAATTAAATTAAAGAGCATAGTTGAAGGTTTATCAAGGTGTATTAGAACCCCACATAAAAATTTCTCAACATTATAAGATATGACATCAAATTTCAACCCTAATCACTAAATGTTATTATCACAAAATCCAGATTCTCTACATTATCAAAGTCAAAATTCATATGAATACATTTTCTTGTATTTAAAATATATATTTTTACATTTTTTTCTTATTGCACAATATGCTCACTTTCAAGTATGTTTGTGTTTCAAGTACCTCAAACCACTCATACTAAGTAGTAGTATGAGTATTACAACTATGAAACACTATCTAACAAAAGCCATGCATTGTGATTTGCAAGCAACCACCTATAATATCATATCACTACCTTGTAAACAATTTCCTTTTTGACAATAGGTATCTTATTTTCCTTGCGAAGAAAGTGGGCCATTTCCCACTCTCCTTGTATTATAATTGAATGTAGTCCACTTACAACACTTTAGAAAGATCTCTTCATTTTAGAAGCTATGAGTGGGGTATCTATTCTGTTAAATTCATTCAAGACTTTCAGACTTTCTCTTTATCCCAACTATGTGAAATGCTCTACTTGCATAAGCAAGATAGTTTACAAAGATTGAAACATGCTTATGGTATATTTGAATCTTGTTGAAGATATGAAACACCTTGCTTTACCAACTAACCAAGACTTTTCATACCCTAAGTTAGTACCCACCATGTAAACATTAGGATTCTATTATATCTAAAATTTGATTGTACCTAATCTTGGTGGAGGTATGAAATACCTTGTTTTATTAAATAATCAAGACCACGTGTGTTAAAGTTTATTGGAGAGAAAAACATTAATACACACAAAACATACACATAATTTACCCTCCAATCCTAAACAAAGAAAACCAACTTCAAAAATATATACATACATACTTAACTCCTAACACCATTACCACATATATACCTAACTCCTAACACCATTAAAACACATTAAATATTTTCTATTTATTTTAAATTTAATTGTTTAGGAAAGATTTAAACTTTAATCCAATACAAAACTCCTCAGTTACTAACCAACCAAAACCCCATTGACACCCTAACTACGCAAAACCCATGAACACCATAAACAATTAGATTCTATTATGTCTTAATTTCAATTTCAACCATAATACTTTAGTATGGACATCTCAAGTTGCTCTTCTTTCATTTAGTCACTATGCAATTGATGATTTCAGACGGCCGTTCTTTACACGTCATGTTCTTTCACTTCGTGCATTATTTCGTTTCTACTCACCTCAGATCTGTGAAGGCCAAGTTTAAATAACCTTCGAGTAAAATGGATAGTTGCCCGAAGGTTACACTGTGCTTGCAGCAATAACTAATTGTTCAATTTTGAATAATTTTTTCTAATATAATTCAGTTATTCATGATGTTGACTGAAACTAACATATGCTTCAACTGTAGAATTTGTTTTAGCCTTGGTCCCATGTAGTCTGCGTTCTTCTTTCTTAGCAGTAGCTGCTGAGAAAATTTGGGAGAAGGTATCTCAAAAAATAGCTACCCCGTGAAACCCCTCTTTCTCTAAGCTGACAATGCTGAAGAGTAAGAATTTGGTGGGAATGCTGAAAATTCAGAATAGAAAATTAATGCAATAAGTAGATGACAAGAGTCACAACAAACTTCCAAGTAGTAGGAGTTCAAACCAACCCCTTTATCCCATAGAGATCTGGAAAGCAACTTCCTACACAGTAGAGGCTTCATTTTTCCCAATACCAACCTAGCAGGCTCTTCATGGCACCATTCGCTCCTGAAAAAGCGAATCGTAATGGGCTTCATTGAATTGCATTGTTAGCTTAAGGTCTTCACATGCTTACCGAGTTGGACAGTCGCAAGTGTCTTCAGCATTTGGGCAGTTGATTGTTACACAATGATTGTTACACAGTACTTCAGTAGTCAAGTATAGCCTGCATTGTACTGGCTTTACTGATGGATGTTGCATGGTTTGCTACAAAGAGAAAACAGTTAATGTGGAACCGCAGAGCTGCCAAACTGTTTTGAGCATGGATTGTTGCCCAGTATAGTGATTTCTTTGTTGCCCCTCTGCATTGGAAAGGGGTCCCTTTTGGGGGATGAATGGATAATCCGACTGCCAGGAAGGAGTGTATGGGATGTAGTTCGATTGACAGACATCTCCTTATGGAAAAAGACAGTATTGAGCAACCTTTTATGAGATGACTAATCCATTCCAGTTAACTGTGTAGGTCTAACCCAGTATGGACATATTTAGAAAATGTGAAAATTCTTGAGGTTGGAGCCAAAGTGGGCATGCTTTCATCACTTGCTTATGTAGGGAGGAGGTACATGTGTGCCCGTTCTTTGGCTTCACGATGTAAATTCATGAATTAGTTTTGTACTATTTGGTAATGAAATATCAGATGCATTTGCAGCAGAAAAGTAATATGTATCTAAATATTGAGCGGCCAACATAGAATTCAAACTCCTTGACATTCCATGTCTGCAAAATCTTTGTATATTACAAAATAGAATATATGAACAGTGAATGCCTATTGACATTTTCCCCTTTTTTTTAATGATATACAAATTATCCTAGACAAATACAAGATGGGAACTTATACAAGACAAGTCCCATGGTATATTCTGCCCTGCAAATTGGTTATCCTCTGCTTTTCATCAACTTTCTTGCATTTCATATTTTCCAACTATACGCTTGAAGAACTACTATTATCCATATGGACAATAACTCCATTTCTTTGCCATTTGGCCAGCACAACGTTCTTGAATTTACCAAAATGATTCAAGAGAAATATTGTTCTCATCGTAATCAATAATCAAGCTACTCAGCATAGGCTGTGCCGGGTAGACTGAACTAAATGGCTAGCCATACACCCTGGAACTCGTGTACTTCCATCTTTTATCTGTATCAGACTTGATCCTTACACAAATATACTTCTATTACTATATACACTTAGCCTAGGGACATCCAAATCAAACCACCAGAGAACATAGAAACCTCCATTTCATGACCTGCAAAATCATCAAGGAGATAAGAATAAGTGTCTCTATCAAAAGAGAGGTGAGATATTGTAAAGAAGGATAATACTATAGCCTTACCCCATTGTTAGGAAGGAAATGATGTAGGAGAATGTGTAGAAACATATTTTTCCTCAACAAATTAACACCTTTAGCATGGAGTTTATTAAAATGAGTAAGGGCGATTGACTTTTACCTGATCATTATGTTTATAGTATGCAAGGAACAATGGAATACTTTTCAGAGTAGCAATGGCAATTGTTCCCCAACAATACCATTGGATGCTAAAACTTGTTGAAGACTCCTATCAAGCCTGCCCCAGAAGAAAATTGATTTAAAACATAAAGAGCTTTCGGTACAAGTTTAGAAGTCAATGAACAATGAACATTGCGGAGGTTGATTAGGATTCATACCATGAACAAATGTTTACAGTGGAAGACATTAGATTTCTTTGGAACAAATGTATTCAAGTTCACCATTTAATCTAACTTTCTTTGTGGGTTTCATATCTGATGTGCTAGGTGTTGAAAATGTACACGTTTGAAACCACGTGCATCCATGACTCTTCTTGTTTGTTCATTAAAATTCTCCAGTATATGATGTCTGTTTAATAAGAAATAGAATCAAAAGCATCAATATGGAGTCATGGAGGATAAATGATTAATACAATTAGTTCTGAAACTTTTTCATCCAGCATGCTTTAATGGCTAATTGATCCTTTAAAAGGAAGCAGAAATTGATTTTAGCTGAATTTTTTGCAGTCGTAATGAGGCTAGGAAGACACAATGGACAAATTCTTACATAAATTTTGGGAATTTGAAGAGAGTTTTGGGTTTGTGGCGGAAGTTTTTCTACATGGAATCTTGCCCCTGAGCTGGTGAAAGCTTTCGTTAAGTCGCTTCTGTTGAGCATGTCTACCTCCGCCATGAAAACAGAATAAACAGGTCGATGATCAGAGAGTTTTGATTCTCCTCGACCATAAGAAATCTGCTTTAATCCTTTACCATACCAAAGTATACGATCACACCTACATGACAAACAGTGATGAAAATCAAAAGTTGAAAATTTATAGAAAACACAAACTGAAATGCTAAAATGAGTAGCTACATGTTTTTGGAGGAAATGTATGTCCAAACTAAATATAACAACCACTGAAAAAAATAAGTATATATCTAGAAAATAATTATGTCACATCGTTTAAAGGGGCCTCTCCAAATTAAAACTTTGCTATCTAGATCACATCTTACTGCAAAACCAATAAACTCAAAGCAATTCATCCCCCAAAAAGACCCCACCAAAAGAGTACTATAAAAGCATTTACTTTTCTCCACAATACAAGTCATTTTTATGCTTTATACACTAATATATAATATCCCTTTGAAAAAAATTGTCTATGTGCCATTTTGAAATTTCATTGCTCAAATTCCTTTTAGGTCCCTGAAAATGAAAGCTGCCAGAGCTATACAAACAGAAGAAATCTAAAGAAATGGATCTGGCATGAAACTCGATGATGGGCAATGCAAGAGAAAGTATCTAAAGGCTTCAATACTTTGCAAACCAAAAAATCTTTATAAACTGATCACTAGAGTCTCCAGAAAGCATTCATGAAAGAACTGTTACCATTACAGCTAGATCATAGAAAGAGCAGGCTTCTATTTTCTCTCAATCCTTCCTGCTAAGGATTTTCTAGGTCTTATACCAAGAACATAATTACATCATATTCTTTGAATCTGTTTGAGTTAAAAAAGGTAAAGCTGCTCAAGTACAACTGATATAAACAGCGTTCTAAAACAAAATCATAATAAAACTATTTAATCCTCTATGCAGCTAGGAGAATTCCACCTGTCCCTTTTAGCGGGCACTGGGAACTGCAATGAAGACACTACAAAAGCAGGCAATCTGCTTTCCAAACGATAGATTGCAAGTGCTGACTTCCAGCTCATATTTTTTATTAGCCTAAACTCACTTTCCATCTGATGTGACCAACCTAAATAATTTTGTAAAATATGCCAACTTATGGAGAACTGATTTCAATCCAATCAACAGTGACAGATCAAATCCACAGAACTACATTAACTTGCACTTACCATGCTGGTTTGCGGTGCCTTCTTCTTGATTTCAAATTTTCTCCGGCATAGCAGTCTGAATTTTTGTGGTACTTGTAAGTAGGAGCAAAATCTATTCTGCCTTCATTCCATCCTTCAAATACATGTCCTGCCCTCTGCTCGATTTGAAGCTGGCATAGAGCATCTCAGAATTGATTTATTTCAAGAGATATTTCTAAAAGGAAAAACGATTCCCAAGGTTCAAATCAAAGTCTTGTAGAACTGAACAGCTTCAACTTAACATTTGATATCAAGTATCTGAACCTACCTGATCTTTCTCTAACAGAGCCTCCCAGTCATTCTTCTCTACCAGCTTTTTAGTATCACCATAGCAAAGAGCAATGCGATAATTCAAATCCCCAAGCCAAATAACTCGACTGTGAAATGAAATCATAAGATCAAATTAGATAATCAACATGCCACACAGAGCCAATACAATCCATGAGAATAAATTATTGAAAGTTCTTTTCAAAAAACTTCCCAACTGGAAAATTTAGTCTTCACCCAAAAAGGAATAACCAAATGCTCCTTCTCTTTTTTCTTGCCTGTAGGTGAGCCTAGCAATGCATTATCATGTATGAAGATATACAATTTAAATCTATATCTGTTTTTATCTATGTATTACAATGTGTAAAGATGCTAATTTGAAACTTACTCGTGCTCCAAAATGCTTTCTGGGGTTTTCTCCCCTGAAAACTTGGGAATTTGTGGAAAGCGTGTCTTCTTTAAAATTTCCATAACATCAGAATTCCTCCGTATCTCATCACCTTCCTTCTCACCAGAGGTCAAATGAGAACATACAAAACAGAAGCTTGTTTGATGGAATGACATGCTAATAGAAATGGAACCCTGAAAGCAAGTGTAATCGCTATTAAAGTGTTAGTTACTACTAATCAGACTAAAAAGTGTTAGAGAGTTTCCATAATAGATAATACCATTAAGTATCTCTTCGTAGAGCGTTTGACATTGTACTATGACATGAGATATGAGGAGATGCTGTTTATAGCCTATCAATATACTGCTTTGTGCAAATTTATCCTAGGGTTTTGCAGAATTATTTCAGTCAAGAATGGATCAGAGATTAGTCCTCTGTTTGGGAAATTGCGTTTCTTTGTAAATTAGTGTATGGACATATTTTTATCATTTGAAAGTAAAATTATTGCAGAAAGAGTATGCAAATAACAGCTGGAGCAGAAGCATTAGAAACAAATAAATAGTGAATAATCTTTTCTCACCTTGTTGCCAAGGCAACCCATTAGGCCACGTTCAACGCATGAGACCTTCAAATCTTGAACATGTTGTCTCAAATTGCTACGTACCCAAACACAGAGAAAAATGCCAACCATCTGCTTGCTAGTTGCCAAATAGTACTTCTCCTTGCTTGAATTAAACTTGTAATTTATCCAACCTGGGTCAGACCTATCCGATAACGGACTACCTAACATCGGAGACTGGAAAACACTAGAGGGAGACTCTCCTTCACTCAAAACATACTCATCCTCTGATGAAACTGATCTAAAAGAGGGAATGGAATCTAGTCCATGAAGCGGTCTTCCCGGGAAGAGATGGTCAGCAAGGCTGAATTTCTGCTCTATCTTTTTTGGGTCATTTGTAGCTTCACATTCTGGCTTAGAAGGGATGTTCAAGGTCGGTAAAGACTTTCTAGTAGAAAAAAATGAACCTTTACGCACTTTGGAGCATTCAATTTTACGCACTTTGGAGCATTCAAAATCAGAGTCCAAACAGCAAACAGCTTCTGGAATGTCTGCAGACTTGTCCCTATCAGGTGATAAACTGCAGCATTGGTTTCTAATCTTGCATCTTTCTGAATTGTTCAGTGTTTGGCGAATAAGGGCCAGCCATTTTGCAGCAGGGCCATTGTTCTCTGCCCCTAAAATGTTTCCTGCATTTAAAGGCACAATTTCTTGAAACCTGGAAAAATTCACATGCAGATCGCATCCTGTTAGACTTTGTAGCAACTGTAGGAATCTTAATCAAAACTATCAACACCCAATTTTCTAAAACTAAAACAGTTTTATTTGACACCCTCTTATTCATGAAAACAAAATGTATAGAATTTTTTCAGGGCTTTGTTCATCTTGCTGAATTGGATGTAACAAGGGGAGGCTTGTTAATACCCCAAAATGTAGATGTCTGCTGGAGCTGATATATGCAGCCATTCCTCCAAATTCAGGCCATTACGGGGTGCTTTGCCTCCCACATTCCATGTTGCCACAAATATCCTATTTTGCAAAAACATACAGTTTCCTACTTAGATCATTAATGTTTCCTGGTATGGACAATGAATGTTGAAATCAAAATTCCAACACATTTTCAAGCACCATTATTCTGCCTTCAACACTTCCTAGAGAAGCAACCCATCACAGATATGGAAATTCATATTTGAAACTTTAGATGAGAAGAGTTTTCTTATGGTCAAAATTCTAGAGAAATGGTAACAATTGATGGATGCAATAGTGCAGAACATTAAAAGCCTGCTTTTTTTATAACATCATTTATGTCACCATTGCTTATCTGATATGATGGTTATTTGATATAAGCACAAAGCAGAAAGATGGGAGAGAGAGATTTTGCTATGAGAAAACTGAAACTCTTTTTGTATACTCTAATACATTCTCATAATATTAAGTTTGGGACGAAAACGATGAATGAAGATTAGTGGATCTTCAGTTCAGTATGAACTAGACTACAATAACTTCTTCTCGAGGATGAGGACAGATAATGTTTGAAATAGACCATCGACTAAATCTCCTGTGTTTCACCATTATCAGATTTCAGCTAAAATTAAAATCGATTCAATTCAATCAAATACCATACCTAAGGTCACGGGCATGTGTGACTTGGGAAATCTCTGGCTCCATTGCTACAGGATTGAAATTATCTGGGATTCAATTCAACAAGCTTCCTGTCAGGATTTTTAACACAGAGACTCAAAACAGAGTAAGACATCCCTGGAAAAAAATCAAAGGCTAAGAGAAAACTCGTGCATTTTTCAAGTATTCTGAACACCTGTAAAACAAAATTGGGCATATTATCTCGTTGAAAGATTTTTTTAGTACCAGTCGAGCTTTTTCTTGAGCCCACGGACTCCTTATCTGAACAGCTCGTTCGTCTCCCAAAGAAGGATTCATAATGGTCTGCATATTTTGTATTTGGTCTCAGTGAACAATAAGTTAAATGCACTCATCCATCCATGAATGAATTAGCAATGAAATATCAATCATTCATGAATTCATTGACAGAGCAAATTCAAGGATATATTCAACAGTGAAGCATTGCCATTATATCTCTACAGACTACAAAAGCGGGCCCAATACAACANTGCACTCATCCATCCATGAATGAATTAGCAATGAAATATCAATCATTCATGAATTCATTGACAGAGCAAATTCAAGGATATATTCAACAGTGAAGCATTGCCATTATATCTCTACAGACTACAAAAGCGGGCCCAATACAACATTAGGAGATAGAGAACAGATTTGATTTTGATTGGCTCAAACATAACTCCATGCTTAGTAGGCGGCGGGCGCTATTCAACAAGGATTGTGATCATCATAATAGAGATTGGGTATTCTTTCAGAGTAACAAGTATTGGATTACCTTCAACAATCTCATCACCTTGGAACTCGTCCTCTTTTCTCTTCATATTCGACCACTTCCTGACCAGAAACTTATGCCAGGAGGACTGCAGAAACATGAAAGAAAACAATGAAACTTATTTGAAAATCATGGCATATAGATACGAAAGAGAATAATAATATAATGGCTGATTACAATGTAATGGCAAATACCTTGTTTTTTTTGTCATCCATAACTGTCATTGATCTACTGACACAACTAAATCCTTGGTATTTGTGATTCAGAAAATTCTATCAGACAAAGCAGGACCGAGTTCACTTCTTTGTAGAAGCCGAATGGCAGTCACTTATTTCAGGGAAATCCTTCATCGGTATCAGGAAAACAGGATTTGGATGAATGGGGATCCTATAGAATACCATAACCAATACTAGAGGCTCAGTAAAAATGGTGGCGTGGAGGAAAACAACAGCATAGATTCAATACAAACAATGGCCATAGCTACTAGAAATCAAAAATGGCTTCATGTATCTGAGAAGAAGAGCCACTGCAATGATAGCAAAGCTCCTTATCCAATACCAAGAACCCCCTTATTGCTATCATTTACCTTGAAGGGTCAGATCAAGAGAAAAATGGAATGTGGTGGGTTGATTTTAACGAAAAGGTTATTTTAACCGATGTTGGGACAGTTTTAAACCCAATTATTCCAGGGATTGTACTTGTGAAAAGGGGTGAAAGAGACCGTTTACTGTGATTGGACGGTGTCTCTCTCTGCCATCAAGCTTATTTATTACATAACAAACAGTGCAATGCAAGTCAAGTGCCTTCATGAAGCCTGAGGAAGGACCCCACTTATAAAACCAACAGAAGGTGGTCAGTATATAGAATATTTATACAGATCGAAGAGATATTAGCCAACGAGGACTTTAACACCTAGGGCTGTACTTGGAATTCCATGAAACCGTGAGACTGAGGATGTTTACAGCTTTTGGGTTTTCACTTGATCATCTTGGAATTTGGTTTCCGCTTAATCAACTTGGAATTTGATATTCTTTTGACCCTTTGCTGCATATACTTAGGTAGTCAAGCCCAGCAGATGCTGGAGAATTGGCACTCATATAGCCTCCTGGTTCTGAATATCGTCGTCAGGAGTTTGGACGCAGCTGAAGATCCGGAAAATCGTGACCTTTACATCGTGATTTCAGTCTTATTAGCTGGAGGCCATGCCACCCTTTCCCTATAATTTGTGGATTTCCGAGGTCCTTCCCATTGAATTCTCAGTCTCCTACGAGTAAAATTATACTAGCGAGGAACCATATCCTCGGAAATTGTTATTAAGATTTTCAATATCTTTATTATTTAAAAAATAATAGAAAGCGTTAATGCTTAATGGTGATTTGCCGGGTCGTTGAAATTATTGTCTCACTTGGGTTCAAGTCGAGATGTATGTTGGCACAATTGTTATTGTTAATAAAAAGTAAGTAAAAGTAAGTGCAAGTTTTAGGGTTAAATAACCACCTTCCATTAATAAAAAATTTAATCAAAGGGTACTCATCTCGATTCCTTCCAAGTCACATGTGTTGTAATTTGGAAAGCATTTTTATTTATTAGTAATTTGGAAAGCATTTTTATTTATTATTTTGATATTTTAAACATTATATTTAAATATATTTACTATTTTAATTATATTTTTTATAATCAAAATTTTTATTTCTTTTAATAAAATTATAATTTTCAACAAAATTTTTATTAAACTTACAAAATTTAAAATATATATATTTTTAATTATTAACTTATTCTAATCTATTTTATCTTAACTTTATCATGTTAGTGCCCAGCCCAAGAAGCTTTCGGTCTAACTCAGTCACAGCGTTGCAAAGACCTTGTGCTTTGAAATTTTAGTACGCAAGAATTCCGGGTTTCTCTCTATCAATGTTAATCTGTTATTNATTTTATCTTAACTTTATCATGTTAGTGCCCAGCCCAAGAAGCTTTCGGTCTAACTCAGTCACAGCGTTGCAAAGACCTTGTGCTTTGAAATTTTAGTACGCAAGAATTCCGGGTTTCTCTCTATCAATGTTAATCTGTTATTGATATTTATTATCATCGTAATATTTAATTTAATAATAAAATGTAGTCATAAAATTAGCTTTATTTTATATATAACGTAGAGTTTTTAATAGTTAAATTGCATTGTGATGAGTTATTTTTATTTTTATGAAAAATAAATCTAAATTTACTTTATTTCTTTGATAATAAGTGATAAGCTTCCCTAAAACAATTAAACCAAACAAAATAATAATCGATAAGCTGACCTAAACAATTAATACAAATCTTTGTACGCAATAATCCCATAATCTTCGATAACATGGCATAATATAGATGGGATCCTAAGAATATAAGCGGATAATCATATTATCTTGGAAAGAAATCCTTCATAAGATGATGCTATTATATATATATATATATATATATATATATATATATATATATATAT
>ML789646.1:431185-443480 GCA_009831015.1 Picea engelmannii
AAAATGAAAGAAAAAAAAAAAAATATATATATATATATATATATATAATGTTTGTTAATTGATTTTAATTTGAATAGTAGAGAAGTTGTTATTTTCATCTAACCAATTCAAAACTCATTTATGATTTGTTTGTTTTTTTGACTTGTTTGCTCTTTGTGAACTAATTATTAATTGAGATTCTTGATGACTTAATTGTTGACTTGGACTGATTGTAGGGTTATATGGAAAAAAACAAAGAATGCTAAACAATAATTAAATATTAATATTATAACGAAATTCAACATCTTAGTAATTGACACTATATGTAGCAAAGTGTGAACTCCATCATCATAGCATATGGAGTTATTACAAGTAAAGTTATTTGCTAAACATGTCATGGCTAATGGAGAGAGCTTCATCATCCATATCTCTTCACTGTCTCATATGGACTAAACATGCAATCTCTTTTTTTCTCTTTTTTTTTCCATGGTAGGAAAAAGCCTACAATACTTAAGTCTATTGGCCTAGCTTTTGTTGATACAATCTCAAGACACCAACGAGCATCAACATCATTGTGTGTAGAAAAAAACTGGCCACTTGAAATAACCCACTAGTGGAGCGTAAGGGGTAGGGGTAGACTTCCACTCTTGCCAAATGCCTCTAGGTCTTGGGTCATTAACATGTTTCCTTATGTCGGAGGAAGACAAACTCCTACCTAATCAGAAGCAATTTTAGGTCATACTTTAGGACCAAAAAGGTACTTTTAGCCTATATAGTATTTGGAAGAAAGGAAATGTCATTTGTGGTCATTGTTGAAGCTACCTTTGGTGGGTTCATGCACTTTTTAGTAGCATCTATCCTCGGTCTCACACATTAGACCATATACTACCCCCACTTGTGGTTTAACCTCTTACCCAAGAATAAACTAAACATTATTTATCAGTATAATTTCTAATTTTCTTAACCAAATTTTTTACCATTATTAAAGAAATTGAATGTCAAAAGTCACTAAGCCCCTCATTTGTGGAGTTGATCTTCCATGTGACCATCCTCTACTACACCCATGTTTAGATATTCTATGGGACTTGTCAAGTGCATTTACATTGTCTTATTGAAAAAATGCCAAATATATTCACACTTATAGTTTGTGTGTGTGTGTGTTCAAAATCATTATAATTGACATTCATAATGAAAAGAAGTTACATTTTGTAAATGGTTACTACATTTCAGATCATCTTATGGATTGGTATTATACCAACATAGATCCATCTTAAACCATGATCTATCAAGCACCAAGAGGGATCCAATTTCTTAAGGTGTATTTTTTTTATGATTTGATTCCATGTCATATATTAATTCCTTCATATTAAATGATAAAAACATTACACCTTAAGAAATTTGTCCCTCCGAGTGTTTGATAAATCTAGGTTTAAGATGGATCTATGCTAGTTTAATATTAGATGTTTTCACATACATATGTATGTATATAGTTACTTATAAATTTTATTTAATTTTTGTTTGTCACGTAATGTAACATGCTAACATCTCCCCCATAATGGGATGTAGAGCACCTCACTACTCTCAGTGCCATAAAAAGGACTCAAAACATACCCTAGAATGTTCTTATTATGGAAATCACTATCACATTTGTCATACATGATCTGAAAATTAAAAAAAATAATAATATAAATGCTTCTTCAATAGTCCTTCACATAATGTGCACCCTAACATTTATGACACATGTTCAAATAATAGGACTTGTAACGAACAATTGTGTACATAAATTGCCATCAACAAAAAAGTAACTACCAAGTAAAAAATAAAAACAAAAATATTTTCACTAAAAAGATTGGTTAGAGACTTGGTCATCCTTTGATTCTGACACTATTCCCCTTCCCACCTCAAGTTGAAGGCATTCCTTTGAGAGAGTATTTGCCTCAACATTGCATTCTTTGTATACATGAGTATGAGAAATAGAGTTAAAAATAGATTACATGTTTTGACCTCCTCATATATTGGATTCATAAATAAGTTCTCCATACCAAAAAATCCCTTCATCTAATTAATAATCACCATGGAATCACCAAAAACCTAAAGTTTTAAACCCCTTTATCAACATAAATTTTTAGAAGCAACTTCAAAGCAAAGAGTTAGACATAATTATTGGTTTCCCTACCTAACCTTGCCTTGAACCTACAAAAATGAGAGTTATTAAGTAAATGATCCCCCTTGATCCACAATTGGGTGGGTTGCCCTAGTAGGCTCCATTAAAATAACTCCATGTCTAGTCTTGTCAATCTATTCATGGACAATTTTCCTTTAGGGTTTGATCTTGGGACAATATTTAAAGCTATTGAGTATTGCTCCACTTTAAGCAACACATTGAAAGTAAGGGATGTTTCTATCCATGAAAATGTTTGTATTTTGAGAAAGCCATACGCCCTAGGATACAATTAGGGGAAGAACCTTGATTTTTTTTTTTTTAATTCTAGCTTCATTTGCAATGATTTGAAGCATTCATCTATTGACTCTCCTCGCCAACCTTCTCTAATACATGTTAACCTTTCCATTTCCTTCTAGACTTGACATGAGTAAGCATATGATATTAACAAATGACTAATCATTTCCTCCTCCTCCTTATTGAGAGGACAATGGACACTTACCAAGGCCATGCATATTCCTCTTTTCTAATACTTCCCAAGTAAGGATTTTGTTTTTTTATAGTCAATCACATGAATATTTTTTATTTTAAGGGGAATCAGATGAGTCGTGCTAGTTTCAACTTTCCATCACCACTATATTTCCTCTGCTCTCTCATTTACAAACATTGTCTTGTATCATAATCTAGGAGTATATACTCCTAGAGTTGGATTCTTGGACCAAACCAACCCATCCTTTGTCTCCTTAATTTTGATATGGCTCACCTTCATTTTATATGCATAGGCTTTCCATAATTCCTTTTCATTTCCCTCTAAATATAAATCATTTGTGTTTTTCCATTCTTGATTCCAAACTATAGATTTCTCTAGAAGACTATCCTGGACATGAGAATGCACATGTTTCTCTTGTAGGGTAGCAATCATATTTCCAATAATCTTATAAATTTCACCACTTCCCACCCAAGTATTTGCTCCTATTCTAACTCTTTCACCATTTCAACCCTCCATACCAACTAATTCTCGACCTAGGGAAAAGCTAGAATAATATCCTTCCAAAACATTGACACATTAGGGATACTCTTATTGGGTCTTTAAATCCATTCCTATATGAAGTTAGGCATCATGTATTTTTTAGTAATAACCTAACTCCGTGAACCATTATTTTATATAAAACTCCATGCACATTTGGTTACCAGGGCCTTCCCAAAATGGTGAATGTTATTGAGGCCCCAACTACCCATGTCCTTTATTTTTGCTATGGATTTCCATTTGAATAAGAAATTATATTTGTTGTCCTTCTTTCCTAACCAATGGGAGTCTAAAACTAATCTTTCTAATTTTCTCCAAAACCCCCTTGGAATAAAAGCTAGGGAATGCTAGTAGACTAGGATTGCTTCTAGTGCTGACTTGACTAGGGTGAGTCTTCCCCCTTAGAAAAGAATTGGTTACACCATAATTTGATTCGTCATTCTACTTTGGTAATTAACCATCTCCAATCACTAATTTCATAAACATTTGGCTTGATATGAAAACCTAAATATTTAAACCCAGCTTAGAAATAATTTTGTTAATAAGGGAATATGAAGAATATACATGATTTGGTATTCCTCCACCCATTGAATGAACTAGAAGACTTTTACATATTTATGCTCATCCCTGTGGAAATGTATTAAAGAACTCGAATTTCCTTCAGTTTGCTAGCATCCCTTCTTGAACCATCACATAGTAAAAAAACATCATCAACAAAAGAAACTGAGTTAAATAAAGAGATCTCCCTAGGTTTATACCTTTAATTGAGCCTATCCCTCTTGCCTCCATTAATGCCCTACTAAGTCCTGCATCCAATATCGAAAATAACGTAGGAGATAGTAGGCATCCCTACCTTAGTCCTCTAGATGGCCTACAAAATTTTGATCCTAATATGTTTATTAGGATTGCAAAGGACATTTTGGTCAAGCAACTCAAAATCTAGTTTAAAATTTGACATAAAAAACCAAGGTGAATCAACATGAGCCTCAAGTACAACCAACTAAATTGATCACATGCTTTAGATAAATCGAGTTTTAAAACCATCATTGGTAATTTCTTAGTTTCTATTGAATGCATTCCCTCTCGGGCCACACCATGAGGGAATATTTCATGTTGCAATTTTACATCCAATTGGGAATAACTTAAGATTTTAATACCAATTTCATGTTAATTTGTCTGGAAATATTTGGTGGAACTACTTTTAAGCATCCACATATACTCTTGTATGCAAGAATTATCCTCCTTTTTTGTTCCAAATACTTTAATATCCTTTGGAGGCTTTATCAACAAAGCCCTCTATCTCCCTAACATAGAAATCTGCAATCTTTCCCTCAATGGATACCAATACTTACTCATCCTTACTTTTCTTCTCATAATATAGTGTAGAGACTGCCTTCTGTATTACCTTCAAATAGGATACAAACTATATGCTAGATTATTCTTTGAGGGAATCATCATATGGTATTCATTTTTCCTTAACAATATTGACAAATTCATCATCCTCTAACAAAGTAGAGTTAAACGTAAAAAGACTAGGGTGTCTAGAGCCCTTGTCATGTCCCCATTTTTAGGTTCCCCTATTCAGTAGTTGGAGATGACTTCTGAGGCTTTCTAGTGAAGAAAAAGGGAGTTGGTGGGTTTATTTGATGTCACCTAGATATGAGATGTTATGTTTTCTAAAGTGACATTTAATTAAAAGATAATAAAGTAAATTTTAGATTAATAGTTACTAAACATTAGTGAAGTGACTTTAATCTTTAAGTGAAAATTGAAAAAGGGGGAATAAGGGTCATGTTTGATTTAGTCAAAGGGAAAAGTTCTAGAAGGACACATAAAAAGAATAAAAGGAGAGGTAGTGCTTCACTTTGCATGATGTTTTTGGATTGATCTCTTTGGGGTTCTCTTGGAGCCAAGGTTTTCGTCAGGGTTTTGGAAAAACCCTTCCATTATAGTTTAGTTTCAGTGGTGCAATGTCCACCCTAGCTAGACAAGGAGGAGGATCCATCCTGGATCTTCATTGGAGCTTCATCTTGTGATTTGACTTCAGTTTTGGGTTGTTGCGATTTTCTTGTAGAGGTTGTGGCACTTGGAGGGTTTGGTGCACTTGGAGGGTTTGATCTCATCTATGGAGGAGGCCACAACATGATTCTAGGTTTTTGGCTTGTATTGTGTGTTTTTCATTGATGTATTGTAGCTTCCATAGCATCCATTGAATTGTTGTATTCAAATCTTCATTCATAATAAAATACTCTTTGATGAAATGTTTAACAAAATGTCTTTAGTATAATGAATGCAAAGTATTTGTAGAAAAATGACAGCCATGAACAATGTAATTGCATAAAAGATCTTAATATCCTAGCCCAACCTAGCTAGGGATATTATAGCCCTCCTTTACAATTTTGATAAAAAGTGACATATGGTTCATTCACTTCCCACCTCAACCCATGTTCTTACCCTTATTTTTTCATTCATGAGGGGCTCTGAAATTATAAATCTGTTAAATCTTTTGGCCACTGTGTCATCCCCTTGACTCATATTTCTCCAAGTGGGGACAATTTTTATTGGCTCTACATCCAATAATCCTAACTCCTCTAGCTTATTGATTTAAAAATCAGTCAATGGATTAGGCCTTGCCAAACTATCCCATGCCTTATCTCTAGTCAAAGTAAATATTATATCACACCTCCCCCCCCCCCCACAAATATACAACACTCGCCCTTCTCAAAAAATCTTGAGGAATCAATCTATTTAGAAAGTCACTTTGTATTTACAGGAATTGTATCTATTAACAATAGAATATTATTCCCCCATATCTAGACTCTTGTGAAGTGAGATGAAATTCTATTGTTAATTCAAGAAACACATAGTTAGAGATTCTCATGGTTCTCTTACTCCAACCCATGATCAACCCTATTGACCTTCCTACATCATCTATGGAAAGTAAATCCCAATCCCTCAATATTTTAGCCAATTCACCTATGATCTTAACCCCTTCCCCTATTGTTTCCTAAAGCATTTTTACATCTATCTTGTGGATATCCACAAGTTTCTTTAGGGATTGTATTTTGACTAGTTTTCTTGAACCTGAATGTTTAAGGTCATTAATATCATGGATGACCCTCCCTTGCGGCCTGAATTTCCTTAATAAATTTTTTATTCCCTAGTTGTACCTCCTTTTTTAATTTGTTTTGTGCTATATAAATATTCATATTTCTCCCACTACCCAACACCAGACCCTCCTTATTTCCTTCAATACTAATCCCACCTTTCTACCCCTGATTTAGACATATCTAACACAACATGTCTAGACCTTAATGGATATTTGGAGTGCCCTTGATGGATTGTATTCTCTATGGATGAGGAAGGTAGGGCCTATATACTCTCCTCCATGTTATTCTTATTATCCAAGGAATAACCCATCATCAACTATAGGTCTCCCCCCCACCCCATGGTTGTGGGTTTCTTGACTTGAGGGAATACTTGTCTATTATTCCTTGACCCTAGTTCTACCTATTGTTCCTTGCATTATGACCTTCCTTATATATCCCCAAATTTTTCTATGATTCAAGATTTAAATTCTGAATATCCTTTCTAGGTGAAACTAAAATATTGTAGAATCATGAAGGGACTTATCTTGATCTAAAGAAGGTGGAGCCTTGAAAATAACAACCTCTTCGAGCTTCTTTCTTAGTGATCTAGTACTCTTCTAAATAGTAGCCTCATTATTTCCAATCCTTTGTTCCTCCTCCTTGTGATCCTCAATATTGTGCAACTATATTCCATCTTCACTCAACTTTGAGACATCCACCAATTTCCCTTTTAAATATAAAGGGTTTCTACCAGTTTCCTTATTTACTATTTTAGTAGAAGAATTATATTTCCTTTCCTTCTCTAGTGAAGATCTAACATTTCCTTTCTTATCCCACATTTTGTTTGTGAACTTTAAAGCACATTTGAAATCTATGCATCAATATGTGTAGCATCTAGCACACTTAAACAATATGCCCATGTAACATAAAGCTTGGTAGTGGTGCATATCAACTTTCTCTAGTATGATCTCCTCTTCCATCCCTTCTTGCATATAGATTTCCACCAATGTGAAATATATAATGCATGATTTCAAGGATTGAAATATTTTATATGGACCCAAAAGTGAGCCCAAACTATTACCATTTTCCTTAAAAGTGTCCATTATCCAGAAATCTAGTGGAAGGCTTAGTAGTTTAACCCACATAGGTCAAATGTCATTGTCCATTATAGCCCAGGGTTAAAATAATGACTTCTCTTGTTTAGGGAAAGTGGTGACCTATAACACAACCAATAGGTCCCTAGAATCCTTGAAGCATCAACCTCCAATTGAAATATAAATGCCATCCAAACTTGAAACAAAAGGAGGAAGATTAGAATGTATCTGAGAAATAGTCTCCAAACACTTTCCAATCAATCCTGAATCAACTTCCCCAACACTTGGCACCCATAAAACCTCCACATGAGAGATTTTTTTTCCATTTAGACAACTTGATTCATCTTGATATCATCTCCTAGCACCAATCTCACCTGCTACTTCTTGTATTTCACACACCTCTTGCCTTTCTTCCCTAAGTATGTCTATGTCCCAACTCTTTTCTTGCTACCTTCCACCTCATTTACCTCACTAGTTGCTTTATTTATACCTTCTCTTTGCCACAACGTTCTGCCTCACCTACCCACAATGGATCCTCCCGATACCCACCTTCCTTATTTTTGCAAAAATGATTAATAATGTTTACCAACAATGCTTCCTCTTCCAAACCTAAACCACTCACACCCTTGGCTTATCTAACTCATGCACTAACCTTTAAAGCATGTACACGAGGACTTGGTGAAGAGTAATTACCATTTCTTCACACAGCCTTATCATAACATACATTAACTTCATTTGAGACTAGGCCTTTACTCACTCTAACTTGTGTACCATCTTTGAATATAGACTTGGGCCCAAATCCTTCGCTTGCATAAGCATGCGATTGAAACCCAAATCCTAAGGTTTGGTCCACCTTCCCCTCATTCCCTTGGTCTCTTGCAGCCTTTTGTATTAGGGTTGATAATATGAAAAGGATCTTATATAAGATGGAAATCCCTTTCAATGGGTCTTCAATGTAGTCCAATAGATCCTCTTCTTAGCCCATGGTCTTCATTCGCTAGAAACCCTTACCTTATTTTCCTAGTATTTAGAACCCTCTACTCAATTCATGTTCCCAGATGACGGTGATCAAGTAGCCATGCAGGGGCTAATTCAATGACCAAATAATTCTTAGTATATTTAAAGTTATTGTGAAAATCCATAAGAATTCATTATATGAAATTCTAAAATGAATATTGGGAAGATAAATGTTAAACATAGAGCCAATTTAAAAAGATAGAAGGAGGTTGGAAGGATTAAAAGTGTCCATTATCTAGAAATCTAATGGAAGGATTGGTATTTTAACCCACATAGGTCAAATGTCATTGTTCATTCTAACCTAGGGTTAAAATAGCGACTTCACTTGTTTAGTGAAAGTGATGACCTATCCCACAACCAATAGGTCCCTAGAACCCTTGAATCATCCAACTCCAATTGAAAGACAAATGTCATCCAAACTTGAACCAAAAGGAGGAAGATTGGAATGCATTTGATAAACGGTCTCCAAACACTTTCCAACCAATCCTGAATCAATTTCCCCAACACTTGGCACCCACAAAACCTCCACACGAGAACTTGTTTTTCCATTTTTGACAACTTAATGAATTTTGATATCATATCCTAGCACCAATATCACCTACTACTTATTTTATTTCACACGCCTCTTTTCTTTCTTCCCTAAGTATGTCTGCATCCCAATTCTTTTCTTGCTACATGCCACCTCATTTCCCTCATTAGTTGCTTTATTTACACCTTCTCCTTGCCACAATGTTCTGACTCACCTACCCACAATGTATCCTCCCCATACCTCCCTTCCTCCTTTCCGCGAAAATGGTTAATGGTGTTCACCAACAACGATTCCTCTTGCAAACCTAAACCACTAACACTGTTGGCTTACTTAACTCATGCACTAACCTTTAAGCATGTACAATAGGACTTGGTGAAGAGTAATTACCAATTCTTCTCACAGAATTATCATAACATACTTTAACTCCATTTGAGATTACACCTTTACTCACTCTAACTCTTGTACCAACTTTGAATCTAGGCTTGGGCCTAAATCCTTCGCTTGCATGGGAAGGTGATTGAAACCCAATTCCTAAGGTTTGGTCCACCTTCCCCTCATGCCCTTGATCTCTTGTAACCTTTTGTATAATGTGAAAAGGCTCTTATAGAAGATGGAAATCCCTTTCAATGAGTCTTCAATGTAGTCCAATAGATCCTCTTCTTGGCCCATGGTATTCATTCGCTAGAAACCCTTACCCTATCTTCCTAGTATCTAGAACCATCTACTCAACTCATGTTCCTAGATGATTGTGATCAAGTATCCATGCAAGGCCTAATTCAATAACCAAATAATTCTCAATATATTTAAAGCTATTGTGAAAATCCATAAGAATTCATTATATGAAATTCTAAAATGAATAGTAGGAATCCAAATGTTAAACATAGAGCCAATTTAAAAAGATAGGAGGAGGGTGGTCCATTACTAACAAACATCGTAGAAATGGAACAAAAAATGTATTGCACCTATTAATAACAAACATCATAGAAATGGAAAACAAAAATGTGTTGAATTTGTAGCTTGGTCAATGTTGCAGTTTTACTGTCTTTTTTTTTTCTTTAACCTGTGATGATAATGGTGTCACATTAAAATTTCCAAGTTTATTTTTGTTGTCTTGGTTGATGATTTCATGAACTAAGCCGTGATCATAGATAATAGTACAAGCACATCTAATATAATTGTATAAAGGGCATCTCATAAGGAAATGAGTTTCATCGACAATCTCCTCTAAGTGGCATAAATTACAAAATCTTTTTTTCCCAAGGAGTTTTCTGAAGAGTTTGTCTGTCAATTTCATTGTGCAACTCATGTGAGCTAGTTCTTAGTTAAGCGATCATATTTTGTTTCTTAGAGCTTGCAACCTTATTAGGGTAAGAGGGATGATCAAGAAAGAGATTTATGGTGTTTTTATAATAACATAGTTTTCTTTTGGCTCTGATATTTTCATCACTCAATGGAAATTAGACACTTTATTTTTAGTTTTAGATTTTGGTCGGGTTATGTCATCTTGGATGTCCCAAAATTTTAACCATTTATCAAGGTATTTTTTCCAACCTCTTTTTAGATGAAGATGGATTAAGCATGAATGTAAAGAAATGATTGGAACCTTGGTTTGGTCAAGCTTATATAGCTTGTGTTTATAAATAATATAATGTTTAAGGCTTCACATTCAATAGGGGACATATCGAGTTCCATGAGAAGAATGGAGTATGATTATGAACTAGACAAATACTTGAGTTAGACAATGGACAATAGCTTGGGCTATAATTGGAAGCTATTGACCAATTGTCTTATATAAGTGAATTTTTATTAACAATGAATGTTAAATGTTGTCTTTAGAAACTATAAGTATGTAACAAGTGAGCACTCTACTCACCATCAAGATAAAACAAAACTAGAAGAATAGATAACCATATTGTAAATAATAAACTAGATGAATTTATAAATAGTTCATTTAGGAAACTCTTAATTTTCTCATTTAAATGGATGATAGATCAATGAGAACACCATTCTTAAAGGGATGACATGCCATTAAATGATTGAATAATTTTCAGTTTAAAGAGAAAAGTGTTAATCATTAAACTCTTATGTTTCTACATTTAATGTTGACCTTATTAAAAATAAAGTGTGCATCTTGCAAAAAAATACATCGCCAAGTATTTCAAATATACTCCCAACAATGCAAGGTAACCCTACAACTCCAAAAAAGTGAAAAGTAGTCTCAATCTTATCACGATGTGCAGACTATGCATTTGTTAATCCCACATGAGGAAGTCTCTCTTTAATCCTTTAAACACTATGAGCCAAGCAAACACTCATCCTAAAGGATAAATTATACGACCACATTGTGATTCACCCATTTATAATAAATTTCAGCATCGATTCAACATAGCTTAAAATAGAAGGAAGGTTAAAACATTGATACAAACTTTGGACTTGTAAATTAAGATGAACTTACCATACCTTCACAACCATTATCTCCAAATAAACTTAAAGTATGCAAATTAATCTTACAAAAATAATATTTTAAAGTTATCTTATAAATCCTTTAAGTTGCATACAAACCATAATGCTAAAAACTAACTCTCTTAACAAAACTTCTCAATCCTTCCAAATCTAACATCATGTCCCACAAAATTATCCCTTAAAAAATCGATATGTTGTATTATTGTATAGGAGTTTAACATTATATAAGAAAAATTATTTTGCAAAATTATATATCTCCAAATAAACTTAGAGTATGCAAATTAATCTTACAAAAATAAAATTTTAAAGTTATCTTATAAATCCTTTAAGTTGCATACAAACCATAATGCTAAAAACAAACTCTCTTAACAAAACTTCTCAATCCTTCCAAATCTAGCAGCATGTCCCACAAAATTATCCCTTAAAAAATGTTGTATTATTGTATAGGAGTTTAACATTATATAAAAAAAAATTATTTTGCAATTTTTGTGGAAGTGTCATAATTATTATTATACCTGCCGATAGGCATGGTATATAGCATTGAGTTAGTGTTGACTAACTATTAATCAATCGTTGACCATAAAATATGTATCTATTTTACCAAAGTTTTACCAAAGTTTTGATAAATAATATTTTTAGTAAAATTTTAAATGTGATTTATCTCATCTCTTATTGGCCAAAGACTTTAAAGTCTTATTGCAGCCTTCACTCCTTCCAATGCAATTGTAATGTTATTTATTATGTTGTAGACTTTTATGGATAAAAGTGGATACATTCAATAATATTAAAATAATATTAAATATCTTTTTTTATGTTTTTAGCTCCTTACATTTCATTGTCCATCTATCAAAGCAAAGGAACATGGAGTGTAATATTCACTTCCTTTGAGGAAGCTTAATTGTAATAAATTAATTTATATTAATTTCTAAATAATAA
>ML789646.1:454153-464197 GCA_009831015.1 Picea engelmannii
GTGAAGCCAAAGAACGGGCACACATGTACCTCCTCCCTACATAAGCAAGTGATGAAAGCATGCCCACTTTGGCTCCAACCTCAAGAATTTTCACATTTTCTAAATATGTCCATACTGGGTTAGACCTACACAGTTAACTGGAATGGATTAGTCATCTCATAAAAGGTTGCTCAATACTGTCTTTTTCCATAAGGAGATGTCTGTCAATCGAACTACATCCCATACACTCCTTCCTGGCAGTCGGATTATCCATTCATCCCCCAAAAGGGACCCCTTTCCAATGCAGAGGGGCAACAAAGAAATCACTATACTGGGCAACAATCCATGCTCAAAACAGTTTGGCAGCTCTGCGGTTCCACATTAACTGTTTTCTCTTTGTAGCAAACCATGCAACATCCATCAGTAAAGCCAGTACAATGCAGGCTATACTTGACTACTGAAGTACTGTGTAACAATCATTGTGTAACAATCAACTGCCCAAATGCTGAAGACACTTGCGACTGTCCAACTCGGTAAGCATGTGAAGACCTTAAGCTAACAATGCAATTCAATGAAGCCCATTACGATTCGCTTTTTCAGGAGCGAATGGTGCCATGAAGAGCCTGCTAGGTTGGTATTGGGAAAAATGAAGCCTCTACTGTGTAGGAAGTTGCTTTCCAGATCTCTATGGGATAAAGGGGTTGGTTTGAACTCCTACTACTTGGAAGTTTGTTGTGACTCTTGTCATCTACTTATTGCATTAATTTTCTATTCTGAATTTTCAGCATTCCCACCAAATTCTTACTCTTCAGCATTGTCAGCTTAGAGAAAGAGGGGTTTCACGGGGTAGCTATTTTTTGAGATACCTTCTCCCAAATTTTCTCAGCAGCTACTGCTAAGAAAGAAGAACGCAGACTACATGGGACCAAGGCTAAAACAAATTCTACAGTTGAAGCATATGTTAGTTTCAGTCAACATCATGAATAACTGAATTATATTAGAAAAAATTATTCAAAATTGAACAATTAGTTATTGCTGCAAGCACAGTGTAACCTTCGGGCAACTATCCATTTTACTCGAAGGTTATTTAAACTTGGCCTTCACAGATCTGAGGTGAGTAGAAACGAAATAATGCACGAAGTGAAAGAACATGACGTGTAAAGAACGGCCGTCTGAAATCATCAATTGCATAGTGACTAAATGAAAGAAGAGCAACTTGAGATGTCCATACTAAAGTATTATGGAATTGAAATTGAAATTAAGACATAATAGAATCTAAATGTTTATGGTATCCATTGGTTTTGCGTAGTTAGGGTGTCAATGGGGTTTTGGTTGGTTAGTAACCGAGGAGTTCTGTATTGGATTAAAGTTTAAATCTTTTCTAAACAATTAAATTTAAAATAAATAGAAAATATTTACTGTGTTTTAATGGTGTTAGGAGTTAAGTATATATGTGGTAATGGTGTTAGGAGTTAAGTATGTATGTACATATTTTTGAAGTTGGTTTTCTTTTTTTAGGTTTGGAGGGTAAATTATGTGTATGTTTTGTGTGTATTAATGTTTTTCTCTCCTATAAACTTTAACATATGTGGTCTTGATTATTTAGTAAAACAAGGTATTTCATACCTCCACCAAGGTTGGTATAATCAAATTTTAGATATAATAGAATCCTAATGTTTACATGGTGGGTACTAACTTAGGGTATGAAGAGGTCTTGGTTAGTTGGTAAAGCAAGGTGTTTCATACCTTCAACGAGATTCAAATATATCATAAGCATGTTTCAATCTTTGTACACTATCTTGCTTATGCAAGTAGAGCATTTCACATGGTTGGGACCAAGAGAAAGTCTTAAATGAATTTAGCAGATTAGATACCCCACCCATAGCTTCTAAAATGAAGAGATCTTTTTAAAGTGTTGTAAGTGGACTACATTCAATTATAATACAAGGAGAGTGGGAAATGGCCCACTTCCTTCACAAGGAAAATAAGATACCTGTTGTCAAAAAGGAAATTGTTTACAAGGTAGTGATATGATATTATAGGTGGTTGCTTGCAAATCACAATGCATGGCTTTTGTTAGATAGTGTTTCATAGTTGTAATACTCATACTACTACTTAATATGAGTGGCTTGAGATGCTTGAAAGTGAGCATATTATGCAATAAGAAAAAAAAATGTAAAAATGTATATTTTAAATACAAGAAAATGTATCCATATGAATTTTGACTTTGATAATGTAGAGAATCTGGATTTTGTGATAATAACATTTTGTGATTAAAGTTGAAATTTGATGTCATATTTTATAATGTTAAGAAATTTTTATGTCGGGTTCTAATACACCTTGATAAACCTTCAACTACGCTCTTTAATTTAATCATATATAACATTCTAATGTCATATCTCTCATATTAATAGAGAAAATGTTGTAAAAATGTTCTAATACTTTATTAATGAGTCAATTTGTAAAAAAGTTTATTGATTATGTGAAATGATAAGATACGTATACACTTTATATATGAATGTGAAAATTTGAACTTCCAATTCTCAACTACCAAAAAAAATTGTCTCATTTTCAAGAGGAAATATAACCACTAAACATGAGCATTTGAATATTAATAAATTAAAAAAAAAAAATCATTTCCAAAAATTTCATGAAGTGGCTAGAAAAAATCAATTTGAGAACATCCAATATGTTTTGGAGATTAAAAAAAAAAAATGAATCTATATAGTCAATATTATAAGCTTGTTACACCGAAAGGCGTATACCTATTGGAGTTGGGCACAATTAATCACCTTTTAATCTAAAATTCTAATCTAATGGCTAACAATTGAAAATGCTGGAATATTCTTAGTCGTCTTCCCAAATCAATGAATGTGATTTACTCTTCATAACTTCCTTGTATTTTTGAACGCATCAGTTAACCTATTTACTTTTTAACATTTACCTAATCATATTAAGAAATTACTTACCACCATATGATTGCCACGTTTAACTGATTAATCTTTGGAATTACCACATTTAAGATTAACTTTTGGATTTCCTCAGTTCTATATCCGTGAGTTTCAATTCACCAAAGTGTTGTCCATCCAAATAACTTTCGGCGTTCACCAGCCGCAACACCAACCACTTTGCGGCTGTGCTAGTCCATTCTATCTGTATGTCCTATGTGGACATGAATCCATGAAGTCATTTAGCCTGATGATTAGGCGCCCAACCGTTTTAGGTGAGTCAGTGAGTTAGTCAGGCAGTTAAGATCTTGCCCAATAGCACAAAGCCCAGTGTGACAAGTTGGAGGATCCACTATGCCCAGGAAGGTGTAATTCTAAGTTTGTTACCTGTTCGATGTTAATAGTTCGACGTTAACACATGCACAGGATCGGATGTGTTCGTGCTTTACCAGTTGCAGTACGTGACCAGGATAGGAGTTGTTCTATGTGCTGTTCTCGATTTGAAGCAGGTGATTCTCAATGTGTGTTACCTGTTATCGATATCACGTGCCCAGTCAGTGAGTGAGTGTGAGGTTAGTCAGTTAGGTGAGTCAGTGAGTAAGGGCCATTCCCAATAGCCAATACTCGAACAAGCAAAATGTGCGATGAGAATTTAAATGTATGATTTAGGTTACAACCAAAATGTGTGGTGAGAATTTAAATGTATGTATGCTCTGGATTGGCTAAAAACAATGGTAAAGGGTTGATGAGGTTGCCGTAATTAAAATTAAGCTCCTATTTTCCCTAATTGGTAATATGTAGATAGTGGAAAACTTTTTGAAAATCTTAATTTCCTAATTTACTTTTTCACCGTCACGACATTTAATGGCAGGTGTGGAACAAGGCATGCAATGTTCTAACTTTTCATTGGGTTGCCTTGCATAATGACGGATACTATTTATCATTTAGAGATGTCGTGAATGACAAGAAAACCTAGCTAGCAGCTGTTTGTGAATGAGCAATGGATTTGGGAAAGAGTTTAGTGATTCTTTGAAATTAATCATTATGAAATGAGAAAGAGTTTAGTGATTCTTTTAAATTAATCATTATGAAATTATAGGCTAAAAAAATTGCAGGTTAAAAAATTAAAACTTCTAATTTCCATAACTATAATATATAAAAACATAACCATAATATATAAAAAGAAAGTTCGAAAAGAAACAGAGACTAATGGTTAGTGTTTTAGTTAATTAATTTTTTTTTAAATATATAAATTTTTATATGACAAATAAAAAAATCAAAGTTGTATAGGAATTGTTTTTAGGTATTTTTAATATTTTTGAAATTAGTTTCGGATGTTCTGGAAGCTTAGGAACTGGTAGGAAAAGTCTTCAATTGGTTGGAACTTTTTGGGAACTTGAGAGTTTCAACATCAAAGAAATAGAAGCTAGTTCCTAAATGAAGAGTTTTAAATTAAAATTATATTAAATTCAAATGTAAATATTTTTATTCCACTATTACAAAAACATAATTTATTACAAATATTTTCACTATATTTATTTAAAATATTACTATAAAACAAAGACTAAACTACACTAAATATTATTTTAAAAATTATTTAAGTAAAAAAACTTAATACTACTCACTTTATGGTTGTGGATAATGAAAACTTTTAATGTATGTATGTTTTCCTTCAAGTCCACACTAACCCTGAAAGTGAAATAAACCAATACCCTATCCATGACAAGCATTTGATCCAATTTGTTGTTGCTATCAACAATCATATCATTGACTTTTATTGTATTTTTATATTACAAGAGTAATACTATTTAGCTTTTTCCAAAAGCTCTCCTAGATTAAGATTGTCATGGATTGAAATTTGGGGAACTTCTTAAATCTTGTTTGTAACAAGTAAAATTGCATGACAAAATAATGAGGAAGATTAAAATGCACACTTTAGACTTCATCAATGACCTTTAATTCTATGAATTGGTTGTGTTCTCATGTGTAAAAAGGTATATTAAGTTTAAAGAGGCAGGATCCATTGGAAGAGCAAGGAGTTGTTTCCTAGTGGGTAAGTTTCAATTCTTACATGATCATTTGACACATACACAGATAATTAAATCAAAGCTCACCTCCATATCTTTTAAAATTTAAGCCTAGTGTAGTGGGAGGGAGAAGGATTTGGTGGAATGTCAAAAGATTCAATATTTTTATGATTTCTCATCCCATATTTTCGCCTTATATTTTGAACTCAACCCAGAATGCAAATGCAACTTAGGTTTAAATTAAATTTTAAAAATCATAATTTATAGAGGTTTCATTCTTTTTCTTATACATAAAATTGGTCCCACGACGATAAATGGATCCCCTTCCTCAACCTTGTTTGTATCAAATGCAAAGTCGATACCTACTCCACAAAAGACAAAGTAGATAATAAGCAATTGGTTATAAGGCATTTAATACTCTCTGCTGGATTTTACATCATATTTAAAGCATACAATATGATGGAATTTGACACTATTGATTGTCATTAAGGATGGAATTTGACAAGCAAATTGACAATATTGATTGTCATTAAAGATGGAATTTGACAAGCAAATTGTTGGTCCTGAGGCAATTAACCCATCCACATTTTTCATTAAAACTGTCAAAATGGTCACTGAGATTTACACAATTGTCAAAATGGTTACGAGATTGGTAAAATTGTCAAATTTGATAGGCCATTTAATTTTGAAATTCCAACCCTCTTAGTCACATGCAACCATTACCTAATCATCAAAAGTGTCAAAATGGTAACTCAGATGGGCAAAACTGTAAAATTTGACAAGCTATTTAATTTTGAAATTCCAAACCTGATCACCACATGCATTACCTATGACATAGTGTAAATGTTCTACGTTTTAACCCTTTGTCCGTTACCTTTTTCCTAGGAGTTTTCTTCAAAATCAAGGCAGAAATAAAGATGGATGGAATTGCAGATTTCAGCTATTTAGATCATATATAAAGGATTTCTAGGATTTTAAGAATACTGAATCGATTTATGCTTTCAAAAAACTATTTAAACAATGTAAAATTGTGATTTCGCCAATAATTAATTTACCTAATTCTGATAATAATAGCCAACCAAAAAAAATTAAGTGAATACCTACTGTAATTTGACACTTCACACGTGACAAATTTAACACAAAAAAAATTGATCAATTGCATACCGTCTCCACAAATCACGCTGACGGGCATATAAATTTACGAAAAAGACTCTATCGTACAACCAATGAGTGATTGCCCTTTCTTAACCAATTAGAGCAGGCAAGGATTGAGGGATTCTATGGTTAGACTGCCACCTGGATTGAAACGTTTGGGTCCGTCAGTCATGCGTTTATGTTTTTCAGTTTTTAAAGATAAGACGTCATCTTTTGCCGGTGCGTGACGAGAAACGAAAAGTTGAGGACGTCAGAAAACGAATTGAGTGGAAGATCTGTTACAACTACAAGTCGCATCCATGATTTGCCTGAAACGGCGCCGAGCGTCGATCCCGGAGTAGCGATAACTGCAGGATCTATTAAATTCTGTTTTCCAAGCATGCCTGCAGAGTCATGATTTCACGGAAAATGTTATGGCATCCTGACAAGCTGGCACCGTCTCGAATGGAAATCTCCTAACGGGCACTTAAACCGCCTCTCTTCCGATGTTTTTTCAGGGACATTTTTATTGTCAGCCGTGATTTAAGTGTCTTTTTGAGATCTGAATAACATTATGCGGATTCCGCGCTTGAACTAACCGGCTCACTAAAAATGTGGCTAGAATTGTTTCATTGCATTTTGAAGCTAAAATTGTAAAAGGAGTAATATTAATGCTAACAGAATCCTAACAAGACTAATATTAATGCGAAACAGAATACTCAACGAAAAAATATATTAAGTCCTATCCGTATGAACTCACTAATTATAATAATAATGACATGTGATATAAATGTGCAATGAAATCCCTAACAATCCACACAAAGATAAAATCACTTCCCCCAAAAATGGTTGTTATTATAGCAGTGACTTTCATATATAAGTGTGTATTTTAGTAAATTAAGTAATGAATTTGTTATATAGAGAATTTTTAAACTATTTTTGTTTAGTTAAAAATTTGTCTTTTTTTGGGGGGATGTTAGAGAATAGGTTAAGGGCCTAAAATCTAAAGGTATCTGGCAAGAGTGAAACTCTGCTCGTAATATGAGTTATTCTGATGTGGTTTTTCTTGAATAATGGTTATAAGTAAACCCTTTGCTTTTTATTCTTATTCTTGTTATGGAAAGCATCATTCTTCTTTTAAAAAAAGGACAAGCCGAAGGCAAATTAACTGGACGATGATCTGATTATGTCTAAAGCCTCTCCGGAGGAATGGCAGGTGATCAAAACTTTGCTGAAAATGTTCTGTTGTGCGTCGGGTTTAAAAATTAGCCCTCAAAAATCAACTTTTCATTTTAATGGGATCCAAGGAGATACATTGGAAATGTTTAGAAGGATGTTCTCATTTAATTTTGAGGATCTGTCTGTGGGATTTTGTTATTTGGGGTACCATTTAAAATCTGAGAAGAGTTCGTTTGAGGACTAGAGGTGGCTTTTAATAAAATTTGAAAAGAGGATTAATCAGTGGTGCAACCGTTGGTTGACTCTTGGTGGCCGATACACTTTAGCAAAATCGGTACTTGAAACACAGTCTGTATATTGGATGGCCTTGGTGGCGGTACCAGTCTCAATGCTCTCAAAGATCCGCAAACTTATTTTTTATTTTTTGTGGTCGAGAGGTGGTAAGACAAAAGGAATCCATCTCTGTAGCTAGGAGACGTTAGCAAAACTCAAACATCTCGGTGGATGGGGTCTATAGAATCTCTTTTCTTTTTAATCGTGCCCTGACAGCAAATTCTTTGTGGCGAGCGTTGTTTAAGGAAGGTATCTGGCAAAAAGTGATCAAGGATAAATACCTCCCATTTTATTCAGTGGCAACCTGGCTTAGGTCGACATCGCCTCTCCAACTAGCTGCTTCGCAAATCTAGAAAAACTTACTGAGGTCGCTTCCTATCATTACTCGTTGGATTAGTTGGAAACCTGGGAATGGCACCTCCATTTTAATCGAGTTGGATAATATCATGGGAATTGATAATTCTTCCTTATTATCTCCTGAACTTTGTGGGGCGCTAAAGGTGCGCAACATTAGTTATTTATATCAAGCCTTTACACATGCCTCTTTGGGATTCATAAGTAATCAGTGGAAATCCAACGAGGAGTTAGAACTTTCCGGGAATCTGGTCGTCGAATGGTTTTCTTTCTGCAAGGCGCTCATTCTCTCTGGAATTCAACTACAACCCAAAGAAGATTTACTCATTTGGTCAGGGGTTGATCACTCTGGGGTCATGACAGTTAGAAATGTATATAACACGTTGGCTGAGGAATATTGGTCGAACAAAATTACAGGTTGGCATAGGAAATTTTGGACTTGGGATATTGCACTCAAAATCAAACTGTTTATGTGGCTGGTGCTGGAGAATAAAATACTCTCATGGGATAACCCGAGAAAAAGAGGTTGCGAAGGTCCGAGTGTCTATTCTTTGTGCTACAAGGAGGAGGAGTCGGTTTTCCATATCTTTGTTAGTTGTTCCTTCATGCAACAAATTTGGAATTTCTTGACTATTGAGTACAAATTCACCACAGTTTGGGGAGGTAATTCTCTGTTACTATGCTTTGGAAGTTGGCATAAGATGGAAAAGGCTCTGTGTAATCTACATGTAGTGACATGCTAGTTTATATGGCTGACAAGGAATAAGTGCATCTTTGAATCTTCTACACCTTCTGTCTAGAGATATTTATATCAGATTTGAGGTTTGATGGAAGGCCCAAGTGCATGAATCCCCCTCTCTCATTTCCCCTAAAGGAAAAGGAAACCTCTCGATATTTATTTGCAAAATATTTGTTGGTTCGATGGTGCTGCTCAAAATAATGGCACTCTGAGTGGAGCTGGAGGACTTATAAAAACTGGGGAGAACATTATCTATAGGTGGACCTTCAACTGCGGGATGGGAACGAATACCAGGGCCAAAATCCTTGGCGTATGGGCTACTTTAACTCTAGTTTATAGACTTGACATAGACCAGCTTCAAGTTCTTGGGGATTCCAAAATTGTGGTGGATTGGTTAAACTATAAGTGTAATCTCTTTGTTTCATCTCTTATGGGTTGGATGGAGAAGATTAGGACTCTCATTCCACTCTTCAAAGACATTAAATTTGAGCACATATATAGGGAAGAGAATGTGGAAGTTGACTCTCTCTTGAAGAAAGCTCTTCAGGTTCTGGAAGGAGGGATTCATTTCACCAAATGGCAAGATGGCCATGAGGGCTCCCCTCTTTCACTTCACCTTTATATTTGATATAGCTTGTGATTGGGGAAGCTTAGTTTACTTTCCATTTTTTGTGTTATATTTGGTATCTTTTTGTATATGAGTGCAATTTTCTGTCAGTTCTATTGCAAATATATTTGCAATTTTGGATTGTTACATAGGGATAAAGTCTGGATAGTTATCTTCAAGATTAATTTTGGATCTTTGGATATCAATTTTGGTGGTAACCTGTGGTGAAGGTCACTAGTTGGCATTGCATTTGATTTACTCTTTTTGAGAACACCATATATATAATATATATTGAGAAATTTTCTATTGGAAAAATAAACCCTCATTCTCTTACTATCCCTACTACTATTACTAATTGAAATATTAAGTTATGATAAGTTTTCCAAAAAAAAAATTATTTCACAAATAAATAATTACATTTCATTACATTTTAATTTTAAATTAAATAATAAAATTCATTTTAACCACATTTTTTTTTTTTTGAAAACGTGATTTTCCAATAATAATGGGTATTTATGAAAAATAACCAATAATAACTGTTTGACATCTAAAGTAGGACAAATTTTATTGCCTTCAAATAATAATAAAAAGACATTATATAAAAAAAAATAACCTTTCTCACTCCCACATTGATAAACACATTTTTCTAATTTTTAAAAATCTCAAAGGCCGCTCAAAGAACTCCGTGTACATGGAATTCATGACTTGATCCGTGAACCCGCCAGCACTTTGCCTTGATTCCGC
>ML789646.1:469788-496685 GCA_009831015.1 Picea engelmannii
CACAGGGATCTCACTGAACATATCAGTAAGATATCCCTAAGATTGGCCTAGCAACCCTAGACAAGAGTGGGCTAGATTTTCTATGGTTCTCCTAGAAACAAGCAATAAGATCACACCCAAGGAGTTGAGAGAATGACATATTTTTTCCTGAAGTTTTCCTTAGCGTATCATGGCTGCTACAATCTTGAAGTTCTATCTCCAGCTTCTACAACCTTCTTCCATCACACCAAAGACAAAAAAAGACTATTCTACTCTTCTTACTAGTGTTAAATTCCTAGATATAACTTGGATCTAACCTTCGCTATAGTCTACAAGACTAGATCTGAATATTCATGTATTAACGACAAACATTCATGGGGCAAACAAAATGATCTATTAATGAAACACAAGAACATTACGTCAAGACATACCTCAAGTGATGATGCAAGCTCCTTTAGTCTCCTTGCTCCTTTCCTATCTTTGTAGCTCCTTGGTCAGACTAGGCCCACTGAATTATTGTTGATACTTATGTAGTTGGACAACATAACATTAGTTTGAATTCTTCCTTCCTCTTGCCCAAGGCTTTCCTTTTTTATATATCTCTTGGAGGAGTCTTGGGAGAGGCTTTTAGATATTCTAAAGGCCACTAGAGACTTGAATGATGTGAGTTCCTAGGCCTTTGGCACTAAGATCCAACTCATCCTTCACCTATCAGCTCCTAACTCCTTAATTCTAGAAGTTCAATAGTGCCTCACTTGAAGAGCTACTAGTGTCCAGTGAGGGACTTGCTTGTTGTCCACTAAGTGATCCCCGAGGATGCCAATAAGGGCTCAAAAAGGGTTTAATCCTTAGGCAAAAGATGTATTTTGGATTCTATCTTCTAATGGCTTATTCTCTAGCCTATAGGGTGGAGATTAAGGCTATACTAGCTTCCCTCTAATGTGTGAGGTCAGGAAAGGAGTGGATAGCTGAAACACATTACAATAAAGTCCATGTGAGGTAGCATAAGGAGAGAGAAAGGGAGGTTTAGAAACCAAAGCAACCTTGCAATCAAACACCAAGGATGAGTATATATAAACCAATCCCCTAGGTAGACATACTCAGACTCATAATTAGTATAGATGCCAAATAATACATTGCAGATCCATGAAAGGAAATGCTAGATCATGGCCATGAAAGAATACACAGTGGATCCATGTCATCAATGAGACCATAGCCACAAGACAATACAATGTGGATCTACGTCATGAACTCAATCATAGCCACCAAAAAATACAATGTGGATCTATGAGACAACACATATATGTCAGAATACAATGATCACTAAGGAGAGTGACCTCAAAGTCTTCATATACAAGTGATATACTCTATCATAACTTGGGACGGGTGTTGTGGATGAGGGATGTGACCCCAAACCCAAGGTCTTCAGCCCAAACCTCGATGGTACGAGTCTACGACATGTGAATAGATGAGTTGATGTCAAGCATGGTAGAAACCATCTAATTATCGTTCATTGAGGAATATCATTCACATACATGATGGGATCCATCGATGATGAAGATGGACCCCAAGGTACATAGTATAATCTAGAAAGTGTGAATAGAGGATCTGATGTTGAAAATTCATAGAATCAATCGATTAAGAGTCAAAGATGGAAACTCATTGTCGATCACGAGGAGGATTTCCACTGATGACTACAAAATCCAAGGTACTAGCTGGTTTCTAGATCCCTATCCTAGATAATGTGTTGAATTCGATAGGAAGAGATCCATTGAAGGAGGTCCTTGATGTATCCCCCATCAATCGACATGAAACATACAATGAGAGATGATTTGAAGTTAGAGTAATATAAAGTACAACTGACACAGGGATGGTCAACTCGAAAAGGAAATGAAATAGCAGATGGTTGACTCAAGCTTACACTTCCCTTGAACATATAGCACGACACAATGGTGACTTGGTAGAAAGACACAAGAGCTGGATGAATATAGTGCAACAATGCAAGAGGCATTGAAGCACTCTCCATGATGACTAGAAGAGTAACTGGTCAGAGGAGTATATCTAATTCATATTACTGGAATGATTCCTAGGAAATCTAAAACCCAACTGTATGTTGAGGACTCAGACAGGTTCCATGTTCAAGGGTGACTCGACCGACGTTGCCATTTTGAGAATAAACCAATGGTGAAAAACCCCCACTCTTTCTTTTTTTGATTTTGTTTTTGTATTTTTCGTCTCCTTTATGGTTTAAAGAGCACAAAAGAATGAAACAAGTATGCTGGGTCTCCTTCATGGTTTAACGAGCATGAAATAATGATGCAAGTAAGCTCAATACATTTTCTGTTCAGTTTTAACGATCCCAAAAAAGAGATAAAAGTCTACTCTTCGAGAGAGAACGAGTGGCTTAAAAAATGCTCATATGTTCCACATGCATGGAACTGGCCTAAGCAATGAGAAATGTAAATTTTGTTGGCAAGTGAGATCCACTCTTAGTAGTTGTTCTCTCCATGGGTAGGTGAGTGCAAAATGGAGGCCAAATAATGCAAGAGGGGGGTGGCAAGGCTACTGCATAATGGTAAGCGGGCTATGGAAAACAATAGCGCAATGGAGGGAAGCATGACACAAGCAAAAAATGCATAGGTGACCATTAAGCAGCATAAAAAAAAAATCGGGAACCCTCGATGGGACATGGCGAGAATATAGACGAAGAGAGGAAAATGAGGCTCAATCTTCAAGTCATGATGGGGCTAAAGTAGGGCTCGTGGGCCTATAGAAAATGAAACATGGGTACTAAATGGAAATTTGGGTGCTAACTAGGGTGCCCATGAAGGTTAAGCACTACTGAACTAGTTACAATGTGAAAGAGGAGTGGCTATGGTCACAATCGACCGAGTTCGAACCTAAGGCATAACGTTGGCAGTACGGATGGTTAATAATGCAAAGTGGAAAATGTAGGGAAAAAAATATACCTATATGCTAGTTTAGAAATATATAGCTCAAGTGTAGTGGATGTCACCATATTCATAATGAGAGTCCCTAGAATCTTTTCAAGCATATTTAAACTAGATTCGAAGGTTAAAATGCATAGTCAAATCTCAAAAAATAAAATATTTTTGGATTTTTTGGATGCAATATATGCAACATAAAAGCACTCACACCACACACCTATGTACAAGGAACTACACATTTTGATGGAATACAAAAAGTAGATCCCATTGCGAGGCTCTAGCCAAGGATAATTTTCATAATCGAGGATCTCATGAGCCATTCTTAGCATCATATGGCTCATCATACAGGGGCCATGCCACACAAAAATAAATGTATGCAGTCGAAGATACTCATCATGAGTGGTTTTGTGAGCTACAAAATCTACTTGATGGGATCTATCAAGACATGAAGGAAGTACGAAACACAAATCTTCAAAGGAAGGGGAAGCAGAAAATTCAGTGGCAAGTTTTGAAAAAGAAAAACGAGGCGGAAAAGGGTTGATACTAGGGGTTCCACTGAATGCTCGAGCAAATTCCCCCAGTCTCAGGTCAAGATTCATCATGTGAAATCTCATCATTTCCAAATGAGGATAAGATAATTGATGTAACACCTCTTCCCTTGGATTTTCTATGGAATCCATGACTTCCAGAATGGCCTATTCCGAAGGAAACTCAAAATCTAAGATGTCATCTAAACTTAGAGAGTCAACAACCTGTTCGGGCATAGTAGGTTGATCACACTCCATATGAGGATGGAGTTTTTTACCAGTATCATTGAATGTTGATGGGATTTCCAGATCGATAATCTCAACTGCAGTGAGCGACACATATGCTCTAGATGATTCAACATCCTCGGAATGAGGTACCACCCAAGGATCAAAAGACCCGAGGGATCCACAGATGGATGAGGAAATCATGTTGATGAGAGCGATGGGTGTAGTAGGATATGGTGGGGGAAGGGGGAATATACCCATAAGAAAATGATATTTGAACATCCCCAAACCAACGTTCAAAGCATATTGTGTGGTATCACTGAAAAAGGGTACATTGGACCCCGCATTAGATCCAAGGTTTGGGGTAAAAAGCACAAGCTAATCAATGGTAACAATTTCACTTGGTGAGGGAAGCATACAACCCTAAATACTGACAAGAAAACTATAGACATCTCATAGAACCAAGTATGCTTGAGTAACAAATTGTACTCAAGTGGTGCATCGATGACCTCTACGACGACATAGATAATATTATCACCTAACTCGATGGGTAAAGAAGTGATTATTCCATGGGGTTGGAACATGTTTCCATCAAAGGGTTTCATAAGTGTGGCAGATGTATCAAGCTAATTAGGAGAGCCCCAGGATCTCCAACAAGAAATAAACATGATGCAAGTCGAGGCTCCTTCATCAACAACAATTCAGAAGAAGTTTTTACCCATCGTTTGCACTTTAATTTGGAAGGATACTTGATGGGAGAGCCTATGAGTTACTTGAGATGAATCAAAGGTCATCAAGCTCTACTCTGAGGGATCAACCCTGCCTATGGCTGAGAGAAAGGATTTTCCTTGCATGGGGTGACTCTGGATAACTTCAAGCAACAACATGGCACAAGGTGCCTAGGCTAAGTCTTCCACAATACTGTAATTGTGGGTGACCCGTGTTAGGATTATGTGTCATACGTCGAAGAAAACCCTTTTGGGGGTGAAGTGATGCATCAAAGGATGGCTTCTCTATATTAAGAGGGCCACCAGGATAGGAAGAAGATGTTGCTTCTAGGGAAGTATTCGAAGGCTCAGGAATGTCATAGTTTTTATCTCGTGTCTGAAAATTGACCATATGGTCACACATGAAAATAGAAGCATTCGATGGAGACCCTTCATGGTGAGGGCAAACTATGATGTCCCTTGGCGAAAGGGCAGGATTTGTGGCAACCATGTTTTTAGGTTTCGGGGGGAAAGGATGAGTTAAGATAGTAGGTTGTTGAGGATCCCATTGTTGTGCCAAAAATATATGAACCTCATCCTTCCTTAGGCACTGGTGAGTAGGATTGTATAAATCGTGTAGGGAAAATGACTCTTCCTTTTCTCTTTAGTTCCTCCCTCCTGGTTGTTTTGGGTGGAGTCAGTCCCTTTCTCATTATTGGAATTCTTCTTCTTGTTCCTATTTTTCTTACCTCTGCATTGCTAAGGATTCTTCAATTGTGTGGACTACAACGAATTCACATCAGAGGTTTGAGAAGGGACCACAACAATTTGAGCTTTAGTGCCAACAACTGATGAGTGAGACTTAATGGAAATTTGACCCAACTGATCAGCTAATTGGTTCACAGATGTATGTGAAACATAACCAACCACACCATCAACATGTGGTCATGGGTTATGTTTTCATGGATCAGTTGATGAGTGAGGAGAATTTGGGATGATGTCATATAGAGTACCTGAATGAGAATAGATCAAGTCCAAATGTTGGGCATACAAAAATGGCTTGCTCCACGGTGGCTGCCTTTACCATAGCTACATCCCTGGCAATGGGTGGTAAGAGGGAATTGGTAAACCACTCCGTAAGGAACTTGTCCGAAATCTAAGTCTTAATCATCCTACGTCGTCTCCTCCACTCATGTATATGATTAGAGATGTGAGTGGCATTGTCTTGACGCAATGAAGTCAAGAGATTCATTCCTATTTCATACTGAACATGAAGTTTGTAGTGCATTAAAAATGTCATAGCCAAGTCGTTGAAGCCTCTAAAAGAACCACCTTTAAGTTCAATAAACCATTTGGAAGCGGCTCCGGTCAAGTATCTTTGGAAAATACGCAACCTCACACTATCATCCATCAATGAGTTGGATGAACACCATAAGTGGTAAGTCATGATGTGTGTAGAGGGGTCCTCTCCCAAATTTCCGTCAAATTTAGGAATTTATGATGGTAGCTTGGATGGCATCGTCGACCATGAGGGATCATGGCCAGCTATAGGGTCATTTTTTAACCATGACAAATACAATAAATCGAGTGTTGTGAGGAAATTCAACGATGAAAATGAAGACTAGGAGGGAGGTGAAGTCTTTGTTATCCCAGATGGACCTTGCAGTCCCCGTATGTTGGTACTACTGGAGGGTTGGGGAGGTCCTAAAGAGTGAGTACCTACTAGGATGGTGGCACCTACAAGAGCATGAATTCTCCAAAAAGTAAAAATTCCCCCAAGGGGGTTTCCCAGGGGGAAATGTGGACCCTCTAGGAAAGATGCTCCCAAAGTTTGTTCTGGTGAAGAAACCCCCAGGAACTGATGTATTGACAAAGGGAAAACCTCCCCAAGGTGAAAAATCCCCCCCGAGGGATGCTAGGTATACCAACGGATGGAGTTGACGACACAGTTGATGTCCCCCAAATGAAGGAACCAAAAAAAAAGGGGTGGACAGTGTAGGTCCAATGGAGATAAGGGTTAGCAATGTGTACAGGATTGGGATGCCCTCGGACGCATTTCCCCCTGTCCCACTTGGGGATGGGATCGTCGGCTCAAATACACTAAGAGAAACATTGGGTACAACCATGGTGGGAGGATGAGTGAACAAAGAAAAAGGATCGCTAAAGATTTCCCTTACTTGGACAAGTAAAGGGGCGTTTGGCTGAGTTAAAGGTGGATATAAATTTGGTGGAGGATGTTCGTCTACCACCTCTACTTCAACAAAACGGGTCTCATCAAATCAAAGATAAGACCATTTGTAGTATTTATCACTTATGTCACACCGCTTTAAAGGCGGTTGCACCTCCGTAATATGCTCAATTTGTCATAATCGACTTGACCAACGTAGTAATTCATCCATGGTGAATAAGCTATGTTACTAACAAACACAAATCAGCCTATGGCCGACCTAGAATCAGACTCAAAGTGAACACCCCTAATCAAATATAGGAAAATAAAAACCAAACCAATTGGATTAGGGGCCTTTCAAAAACCAACCCTATTGGGGGGGTCAAGTCCCCCACAATATTAGCTAGCAAAGGTGTGAGGAGAATTTACAATGATATACGTAAAACAACCCTTATTAGTGAAAGTACTGTTTATTAAGGCGGGAACACTCTAGGGGAACTGAGACCATGAATGAACGTCTGCCCTAGGTACTATAGGCACGTCCCACTTGCAGTCACCTATGTATCTCCCTAGGAAATGTCACTAAGGATACCACCTTGTAATCAATGACCTGGAAAATAGTCGCAAGTCCGACCACATGTAAGGGAAGGGTAACGAAGCCCGAAGCTCTAAAGGTGTTAACCAACAAAACCCCCATATACATAACGATCAAAGCGATACCACAAACACCAAAACAATAAGAGAGGGATAATCTCCCTACTTTCCTTGATGCGACCTCATGCTTGACTCCTATGTTAGAGGAGCTTCTCGACACACTGGTTGCAAGAGTGGGTTTTTCATGCTCTTTAATGACTCCTAAGTTGATTTTTCCATGGCCTTGGAGAGTTTACTCTCCAATCTTAATCCAAGGCCCTAAGCCTAACTAATGTTGGTTTTCTATAAAAATAAATATGTTTAATTAATTTTAGATTGAGCACTTCTTTTAGAGGTTATTGCTTAGGTCCAAAGGTAATGGATGAAAATTTAATGATGTGATGACTCTTGACCCAACCAAGAAATGCAATAATGATTATGCAATATTTTTCTTTTCAATGAACTCTAGCTATGGGAGGGAAAGAGATTTTTTATTTTTCTTTTTCAAGTTCATAAATAAATCCTCACACACACCAAGCAACCAATCAAGAAAACCAGATCTTAAACCAACCAATGCTTCTAATGCACTTGAACACTAATGCTTCAAAATAAAACCTAGCACGCAACAAATGTGTTTGTATTTTTTATGTTTTTCCAATTGAAATGTAAAAATTTCTGATCTATGCAAGAACTCATAATGCAAATGGAAACCAACAAATTAGCAAGCAAAGGGTAGTGTGATATTGGTAGTGGTGCCCCCTGGCACACTCCAATGTCTACACGGGATCTCAACCCAAAAATTACAAGGAATGGATCTTAACAATGTAAAACCCAATTGCAAAAGGAAACTCAACCAAATGCAACAATCAAACACCCAAAAATGCAATTTTAGACCCCAAAGTTCACAAGTGCAATTATGAAAAGAGGTCTTAAAATGATTCACAAGGGATGATCACGAAAAACAAATAATTCATTTTTTTATGTCATGCAAAGAATGATGAAAAATATCTTGCAAAACTAATTTCTAAAGGTTATCTTCCCAAATAATAGGGACCCTAGGCTTCATATAAAAAAAGCCATAAAAAAATTCGCAAAAAATGAACATATTCAGTTTTTACACCCTACAGGCCCCTTTTTGTGGACCCTACAAGGGTCCATGCGGGTTGTCTTCACTGGATGAGTAAGAATCCTCACTTTTTGTCCCTCTTGTAACATGTAATGAACAATAGTGGGAATTTCACCAATTTTTTGGTCCTCGCGAGACACATGCATGTCAACCAACGAGGGGGCCTCGCGGGACACATGCATGTCAATGAGCGAGGGGGCCTTGCGGGACACCTATGGTGCAACCAACGAGGACCTACAAAATTTTTATTTTTGAAATGGAAGAAAAATCAAATGCAAATCACAACAATTAGTGGAAGAGGTAGGCAAGGATACTCAACTAGAGAAGAATTATTCCCCAGCGGAGTCACCAATCTATTATGGGATTTTTTCTCACAAGGATGTCACTAAAAATATCAGTAAGATCTCCCTAGGATTGGCCTAGCAACCCTAGACAAGAGTGGGCTATTTTTCCTATGCTTCTCCTAAAAACAAGAAATAATATCACACACAAGGAGTTGGGATAATGGCATACCTTTTCCTGAAGATTGTCCTTAGCATATCCTGGCTACTGTAGTCCTGAAGTTCTAGCTCTGGCTTCTACAACTTGGTTCCTGCACACCAAAGACAAAATAAGACCATTCTACTCTTATTCCTAGTGTTAAATTCCTAGACATAGCTTGGATCTAACCTGATCTATAGTCTACAAGATTAGATCTGAATATTCATGTATTAAAGACAAACATTCATGGGGAAAACCAAATGATCTATTAATGAAACACAAGAACATTACATCATGACATACCTCAAGTGATGATACAAGATCCTTTAGTTTCCTTGCTCCTTGCCTCTCTTTGCATCTCCTTGGTCATGTTAGGCTCACTGACTTCTGGCTGATACTTCTGCAGTTGGACATCATAACATTACTCTGAATTATTCCTTCATCTTTCCCAAGGCTTGCCTTTGTTATATAGCTCTTGAAGGAGGCTTGGAATAGGATTATAGATATTCTAGAGGCCACTAGAGACTCGAATGATGTGAGTTCCTAGGTCTTTATCATGAAGATCCAACTAATCCTTCGCCTATCACCTCATAACTCCTCAATTCTAGAAGTTTTACAGTGCCTTGCTTGACGAGCTACTAGTGTCCAGCGAGGGCCTCGCTTGTTGTCCACTAGGTGATCTGCGAAGATACCAATAAGGGATCAAAAAGGGTTTAATCCTTAGGCAAAAGATGTATTTGGGCTTCTATATTCTCATGGCTTCTTCTCTGGCCTATAGGGTGGAGATTAAGGCTATAACAGAGATGTATACAATTCTTAAATCTCAGGTTGTAAAATGTATTTCATTTCTCTCGATGTAATGGAAAATATATTCTTTTAGATTATATAATTTACATATATATTATATTTTATTTTTAAAATATTTATAATATATTATTTCATGAAAATTAAAGGAAATCTCAAAATCTTATTTTACAACTATTTAAATTAAAAACAATATAAGAAAATAAAATAATTAATTTTTATTTAAAATTTAATAAATCAATATTAATCTTAATAAACTATCATTTATTCATCATCATTAGTAAATATTTGTATATTATATATTATTGATATTATATAGTTGTGAAGTTTGGGGTTCCAACATTTTTAGAGAATTCTGGAAAAAGATAAAGCACATCCAAAAATGTTTTATAACTTATAATCTTAAAATTAAAGGCAATACACCACATCCTATTCTCCTTGTAAAAGTGATTTTTTCCTCCATTGAGTGCATGGATATGATTAGGTACTTAATGTATCCGAACAAGAAAGACAACAAGGCTTCCTAAGATTTCTTTAAAATCTAGTCAAAGTTACTTGTCAGGTTGACATAAAGATGCCAAGTCTTGGCTAGATCATTGGGGTATTGAGGAAAATGCCACTATGCAGAATAATGATGATATTAAAAATATTAGTATATCTAAATTTAAGGAGAAATTTTGGTGTGATAGACAATTAGAGAATAAGAGAAAATTAAGATACCACAAGGAGGTGATCAACCCTAATCTAGAAGATCAAAAGTATTTATTTATTTTAATTAGTGTAGAGAAGAAAATCCACATTGCTAAAATAAAAACAACTTTCATGAGATCCATAGTGAAATAGAGCATTGGACAATTCTTAGAATGTTGTGTGTCAAAAGAATTTGTCATCTTTGTGACACTAAAAGAGTTGAAGATGAAAAATAGTTTCTCTTAAAATGTCCTATGTACACTCACAATAGATCTCAATTTCAAAATATTTGTTACAATATCTGCATTCCTAACCTTTTAACTCCTCAAAACTATGATGATTTAGGAATTCTTCTCTTAAATATTTTCGAGCACCAAAATAAAATTTTAAAGAAAATCAAGTAATCTTTAAGTTTTTAAAAATATGATAGACCGATACTATCTTATTGAACATATTTTTTTTGTTACCTAAACTACTCATATATTAATGGTATACAAAAAAGGTACAGTCAACCATATATAATGCCTGCCAAAATGGACACTAGGTATCAAACAAGAAGCACACTTAATCTACCATATGTCTTCAATATGTCTAAAATTTTGTAACAACACTAGTTTGTCTATATAACATATACATAGAAAAACTACACTGAAAACTTAACTAGCTAACTAAGAACAAAAAAAAGACAAATCCATAGGACTAACTGAGAGGTGGATTGGATAGGATTGCATGATTAGAAGTCTCATGCATCTTGGCCTTTCCTTTGATGTTTGTCTCAATGTCTTCCTCCAACACGATCAGATAGGAACTAGTGCTCGGTGTGCCCAGAAATCCCGCCACCTCTAAGTATTCTTTCACGTCATATGAGCCCCAGTTAGTGACCTTAAAATTGATGTCGAAGGAAACTCTGCATAGCACAATAAATTTTTCTTCCAATCTTCAAACTTGATCCAAAGTCTCCTCATGTTTTTCCTTACTATCCTAATCATCTTTCAACAATAGAGCAGTGATGGTTTTAGACATCTAGTAGAACTCCATGGCTCTTAAGATCTTTGTGTCTCTATTTGGAAAATTGGGTGTCCATTACCCATTCATGGAACCCTTGTTTGACTTGGAATTTTGAGGTCTAGGCTCTCAATTTCCTAGCCTCACTCACATATCTTTCCAATTTATCTTGGATTTCCAATGGGGTGTTGGAGTGAAAGAGTTTCTTGGCCTGCTTAGTGGCCCATTTTTCCCTTGTGCCATGGGCATGGTCAAGAGTGCGTGGGGTGGGAGGAGGCTTGGAAGCTCCCTGCTTCCTAGCACCTCACATGCTAGACTTAGGGTCATTTTTTTTTTCCCTCCGAAGACCGATGAATTGAGAGGGGAAGAACCGAAACAACGCAACCAAACCAACATGGATAGGGTCCAAACCGAAGTTAGGTTGGATGCACCAACTTCCAAACAACAACAAAAGATAAGCAGAATCAGATGGGGGAAGCTTATTCCTTGTTCCCAATTTTGGTGTTGAGGGTGGTGAACAAGGCCAAAGGAGGAACGGATGATGCCCACACAAACAAACCAATGAACTAGATGAAAGAAGCTCCACCCCAAGAGACAGAGAAAACCCTATGAAAAAACAGGAGAAATGAAGAAAACTCATTACATGTCAACCCACAAATAAATGCATTTGGCTATGAACACATACGTGTATAGAGAGGGAACCAAAACTTCATCCTCAGGAAAATGGAGCAACCCAACCAACCCATCATGCTTAAGAACCGGGAGCACACCTTCAACCATGATCAACCCAGTTTATCTCATGAGAGTGGCCATACAAAATAACCAAGAGGCAAATGTACTTACTATTATCACCAGAAGAGTACCACACAATTGAGAGCTTCTACCACCTTCCCTCACAAATTTCATTGATGATGAACCAAACTCACATGCCTTGAAATGAGAATCCTTTGTCCTTACTCATAGCTTCTTCAAGGTCACACGTGGTGTAATGAAACTTCTTGTACATAGCCTCATCTATCTCAACAACATGACAAAACTGACGAGACACTTATCCGATGTTTCCCCCATCATGTATCAACTACGTATAGATAAAGATCGATCACTCCATCTGAGGGTTATCCAACATTAATATTTATCATCATCATCATCATCTAAATATATTTTTAATCCACATACTATATATTTTAATAATTCATTTCTTCAACAACATAAAAACGTATTTTTTGAAGAAATGTTAATGTTAATGTTAACCAGTTTTTTATGGTAAAACTTCCATACCAAATTTCTAGTTAAAGTTCCAAGCACCACTCACCAAGTTGTAATAGAAAATGATAGAAGCAACCAACTTTTTTGTTTTTTTTGAATTTAAATGATAGAATATTTTTTTAAGATTTAGAGAAATTAGTGAATTGGTAATATGTTAATATTATTTGGGTAAAATTTAGGTTCAAATTCAAATTTTTACCATTATAAACTTTAAGTTAAATGAAACATACCGCTTCAATTTAAAGTCAAGACGTCTCAAATATAGGTGCCTACTCTTTTAGTGGCCAATGTATTATTAAGGATTTAAACTTGATAGAAATAGTGGAAAACTTATCCCCCACCATTCAAACTATTTCTTTACAATCGATTATTATATTGATATTTTATTCAACTATAAGGGTTCATGATGGTCAAATGGTGAAGGTTAAATATATTTTTCCACCTAAAAAATTGCACATTATATATTGAATATATAAAAAATCATTTTACAAAGTACATAGTAGACATGGCTGGAACTATCTGCCCAACATGCCAATAGTGTTGATAGTCATAGTATCCTCTGAAGGAAACAAATGGTGTCGTAAAAAACTCTTATGAGCCCATCATCGGGAAAGTAAACCTACTGCTAATATAGAGGATAGGTATTTCCAAATAGCATAAAAAATATCCAATAACCAGTTGGAAGCAAAATTTTGGAAAACATAAACAATGATGAAACATCGGTACAGAGAAAGGTACAGTGGTGGACCCTCATGTCCATCTTACGACTGAGTGTATTTTAATATTCCTTCCTGTAATTCCAGACCCTAGTTAGAGAGCTCATTTGCCTCCCTTTTGAAGTCTCTATAGGAGTGAAAGAGTGAAAGTAGTTTAGATTCGAGAACTTCGGAATCAGTGTAAGTATCCAATTTTTCCAAAAGGTCAATCCCAACACCTGAATGTCACTTTTCCCATTCAACCAGTCTATAACTATCAATGAGCCACCCACCACCTTGAGATCAAAAATCTATAAGCGAAAGGCCAAAGTGAGCAAATCCCACACTCCTAAAAGTTCATCTCTAGTGTTAGTGCATGAACCACGGTTCAACATCCACATGTATTGTGTTTGGTTGTTTACCCAGATCACACCCCCCACTCTGCTAATCTGCCCATTCCTTTGAGATTCCCCATCAAACCAACCTATTGATCTATCCAAAATTAACTTTGGAGGCAATTTTGATTTTGTTGTAAATTGCAGCTTCTTCTTTTTACTCCCTAACCAATCCAATATTCTGTAAAATACCGAATCCATTGAAGGCTATCTATTCTCGAACACTATTGTATTTATTTCCATTCAAATATACCAACAGATGATGTACAATAACGTGTGCCAATGAGGGTGTTTGTGACACCAATCCTTGAATAGGGTTTGCAAGTTCCATTTAGTCTAGCTCACATTTATCTTAAGTGCTATCAACATCTTTGTCCAAACATGTTGGGTGAATTTGTAGTCAATCATCAAGCGCTGAGTCAAATTTGATTTTTGTTTGCAAAGGCCACAAATGCTCAGACCCTGACACCCTCTTCTTTGCAAATTCTCCCAGGTAAGAATTGTGTTTTCCATCAACAACCAAGTGTAGAGTTTGAGTATGTGAGGCCAATCCTATTTCCATAATGAGTTGTGCCACCAAAGAGTGCTTTGTGTCCAGATCTTCCTTGCTAAAGAATCGTAAGCATTTTTTGTTGAAATGACCCTTGAGGAAGTGTTCCCTATCCATACTAACTCATCTAGAACATCTCTAAGGAAAATTCCTTCATGTTTCAAAGCTCTCCAGAAGTCCTCCCATTCTTCTACCTCCAATCCGACTAATCCCATCTCCCCTACTACTTTCCACTGACTTATAAATGTTCTTTTCATGTCCAAGTCTGCAACTTGAAAGAGGAAATGGTATTCGCTTGTCCTTAAGGATCCAATGAACCCATTGGATAATAAGGATATTTTTCCCAACCTGATGATCAAATCTTCTCCTATACGGATGGGCATTGTGGATCCTGGTTTCCAAGTGATCCAATGTGCCACCACTTGAAAAGACTTGAGCATGCAACTCCATGTACTTGAATATTTTGCAGTGCTCATCAAAGGTCTTCTGAACCATGACACCACTGAGGAGGAGTGAAAGTATTTATCCATTACTACCTTGTGCTAAATTCCATCTTACATTAAACATATCCAAAGGGTGTTTGCAACAAGCTCTTTACTAAACCACGAGAAGTTCCTAAAACCCCAATCGTCGAAGTCTTTGGGATTTTCTAAGGCCTCCCAGTTACAGTGATAGATCAACTATGTCTCCCCACATCCTACCCATAGGAACCTGTACATAAGTTTCCTGATCCGGTTTAGGATTGTGACTGGTATGTTTTCTATTGCCAACCAATACACTGAAAGGCTTTCTAAAACAACTTTAAAGATAATGAATCTCCCTCCCAACGTCAACCAGCGATGACACCAGGTGCCAAGCCTTTTTTCAAGTTTTTTGAGGATCCATCTTCAATCCTCAACTTGATAGTTTGTAGGCTTCAGAAAATAACCCAGGTAACAAAACCATGCATTCAATCCAATGAAATTAAACGAAAAGAGTGCTTTCTATAAATCCAAATCAGAGTCTATGATACCTCAAAAGTGCATGGAGGATTTTTGGGGGTTTATGAACAAACCCGCCGCTCTACAAAATTTTGTAAGAATTGAAAATATCTCCTCCCATTCTACTACCTGGGATAAATTCATGATCATAATGTCATCCAAAAACATAAGGAGAATGAACTTCAAGAGTCTTGAGGGCTTAACCCCCGATATTTTTCCTTCTGTTTGAGCCTTCTTTAGCATTAGACTAAGTCCCTCCATAACTAGTATAAAGAGTAACGAGGATAAGGGAAAACCTTGTCTTAGCCCACGCCCGATTTGGAAGAAAGGAGTAGGTCCACCATTTACCAAAATCACGAAAGAAGGAGAGGTTACACAATTCATGATCCAGTTAGTTAACTTTAGTCCAAGGCCTGTCTTTAAGAGTACTAGCCCGAGGAAGTCCCAATTTACACAATCATAAGCTTTTTGTAGGTCCAGTTTTAGAACAAGAGCTTTCAACTTTTTAGACTTTATGTTGTGTATGCATTCCTATGCTACACCTACAACATCCAAAATTTTCCTTCCCTTTAAAAACCCAAAATTCTCTGAAGAAAGGGCCTTAGACAACAACGAGTTCAGTCTCAATCCTAAAAGTTTTTCAATAACTTTGTATGCTAGATTGCCCAAGGAAATCGCCCTAAAATCCCCAAATCTTGCAAGCTTATCCACTTTTAGAATTAGTGCTATAAAGGTCGAATTTAAGGAGCTTACCATCGTACCTGAGTTCCTTGATTCCTCCATTGCTTCCTGAACATCTTTCCCTATCAGATCAAATAAATTTAGAAAGAATTCTACCGTCCATCCATCCGGTCCAGGGCTCTTGTCCTTGGCAAATATTTCTAGCACCAGTTTGATTTCTTCTATAGAACATGGTTTTTCAAGCTCTTGTACTTCTCTCTCAAGGAAGAAGCTGGCAAAATGATGGACAACCTTCATCCGATCTACAATTGTATTCTGCTCTGTGTCAACATAGAATGTTTTGAGATGTCTCACAGCTTCAGACTCTAAACGCTTCTTGATCTCTGTGGTTGAAACCTGTTTCATCCTTCATCTCCCAAATTGCATTTTGTTTTTTCTTGTGACTAGCAAATTGATGAAAAAACTGTGTATTTCGATCACCCTATTAGAGCCAAGTTGCCCTGTTTTTTTGTCTCCACGTTTCTTCATCATTTAAGAGGAGTTTATGTCTTTTCCTTTACGACTTTTTGATGTAGGAGTCAATATCCAATGAAACCCTCCGATTGGTTTTTGAACTTTAAAATTTTCAAGTTCCTCCTCTATAGCTTATAGTTCCTATAATCTCCATTTCTTTTGAAATTTCGCCCAGCCTCTCACTTTTTGTTTCAATACTTTTAACTTCCCTACTAGTCTTCTCATGGCCGAGGGTTCTGAGTCAAACTCATTGGTCTTCCACACTAAATCGACTAGTTCACTAAACCCCTTCTCTTCCAACCATATAGGGTTTAGTTTGAAAGGGTAAGCTATCAATCTTTGTCCATCGCCAAACTGCAGTACCACCGGAGCATGGTTTGATACGAAAGGATATGCTACCCAAGTTTTGTACCTCCCGACTAAAGAGAACAATTCTTCCGACATGTACACTCTATCCAGTCATTTTGCTATCCTCTCTATCCCTCCTCTCCCGTTACGCCAAGTAGGGACATGTTGTAAAGGCACAATATCAACGAATCCAGAATTCTGAAAAAATTTCTTGGAAATACTCGATCAAAGGGTCTAGTCTTGCTTTTGTGCCCCAAACTTCACAAGCAGCCACTATAAAATTTAGATCACCCGTTAGGACTAGATTTTTTGAAACTAACAAGCCACTTGCTACCACAACATCCTAGAATGCTTTCTTGTCTATGTAGGGGGCATAGCAGTTGAAAAGAGTGATCGATTTTTTTCCCTCAATGACTTGAACTTCGAGTAGAATAATCATAGGTTAAATATATATTTCATCTGGTTTCGAGAATGTATATAATCCTGCTTTAAACAACGCACACTTCCATATGCAATAACACACTATTATTGTGGAGAGTGGTCCTTACATTATGTATATTAAGCTCCAATGATCTTTATGGTGATTGGACTTTTTAAAATAATAACTTTTCTAAAATAATTATATTTGCATGTCTCGTTCTTTTCTTTGTGTATATTTCCAAAAAAAGAGATATAATAAAAATCAATTTAAAATATAATTAATAAAAATAAAAATAATATAATATAATAATGTATAAGGTTAAAACATAATTAATAAGAATAAAAACAAAATAATATAATAATGTATAAGGTTATGTTATCCATTTAAAACATAATTAATAAAAATAAAAACAATATATTATAATAATGTATAAGGTTAAAACATAATTAATAAAAATAAAAACAAAATAATATAAAAATGTGTAAGGTTATGTTTAATGTATTTTTAAAATATATATAATTATTAATATTTTTTTGGGATAAGTTTTTTTTTTTTCGAAGAATTTCATATTAAATAGAAAAAAAAATTGTATATGGTTTTTGTTGTTGGCTTATTACTAGGAAAACTATATTAGTAGCAGAAAAGCAGTTTATCTATTTAAATATTTTGGAGGGACATAAGTTCTTGACATACATACCATAACATACTAGAAACTGAAGTCTAAAGAGGGAAATCTGAATGAGGATTGAACTATAGCCTTATATCTAAGATGAGGAGAGAGTATTGTCTTGATATCTCTGAGACTAATTAATAAAAATATTAGCAGACCTATCATGTAGAAATTTAGACATTCAAATTGTTATCCTCAGCTACAAGGACTTGGGGTTGCACCATGTTGAGCTCAAAGAAGTTTAAGCCAACTAGCTTCTCAGCTAGGAGATTTAACTTATGGTCAACCAACTTGATTTGTAGTTGGATGTCATCTAATTGTAACAAAATCTCATTGTAGGTATCATTATATTCGACTAGTAGTTTGTCCATAAGTGACTTAATTTGCTAGTATAAATCCACCCTTTTGAGGTATTTAGTTTCCCTTATGCATAAAGAGCCAATGTTTGGAACCCACGAACATATATCTGCATCCACACCATCGTCCTCAACGAAGTGCCTATGAATTAGAGCATCCACTTCTCCCAATTCAATCTCAGCATGAATATCCTAAGGCATATGAGCTTGAAAGATTGAAATTGTTCTGCTTTATAAATATTAATATTAATATTAAATTAAAATTTAATGTATTTTGTATAAAGATATTTACAGCATGAGTGGGTCTAATGGTTAAGAACATGTGTTTCTTCCTAAGAGGTCACAAGTTCAAATCCAAAGGGGGCAGGGTATGTATACCTCCGTAGACTTTAGCAATGAAATTGTTTTGCAGAGAGGGTCCCCTGTCCCACAAACAAGGAGATCTCATACACCAATATGATGTATGACTTGACTGTAACCTTAAAATTATATTATTATTATTATTAAAAAATAAGTATCAGATTATGATTTAAAATTGTTAATTTTTTTTAAAAACTTGTCTTTCAAAAATATAACAAATGGTCTCAAATTCATAATAATTTGACATGAATGAATGGAAGTATAGTTTCTTACATACCAACAAAAAAAATCATTACAATTAATTTTATTTTTATACACGAATGTAATTGTATGTTAAACTTTTAAAATACTATTAATTAAAAAAATACCTTATACAATGTATCATACAGTGTATCATGAAATGGAATGGATTGCACCATTCATATTGCATCTTTTTATTTAACAAGTGTTGCATGGCAACGTAGTCCCTGCCAGGTTGGAATAGGAATAAATGCACTGCTATGGCGGGACCGAGGGAGAAATAGAAGTCTGAAACATAAGAGACACGTGGGAAGAAGCTTCAAGTACATGTGGTATCCATGCAGAGGATGACTCATGCCAGTGTGTCACACACCAACCATAAGGCATTGGGCTGGCAGATGACCCCCAAAGAACCTCCTGAATTAGTTAATCATAATGTTATATTAATATGTGGTTAATATGCGAACGAGGCAGTTTTTTCATGGGGTGTGTATAGTTCAAACATGGGACTTAGAAAATTTATATCTCAATGACTTGAAATAAAGGTTCCTGGAAAAAAGGACCAGGAATCACACACATTAAACATTCAAATATAATAAACACAATTTCCTGACATCCAACATAGTTGAAGAAAACAAATTTAACATTCTGAAAGCAACCCACAAAAATTGTTCCCGGATTAGTTTTATTTGAAATTTATTAAAAAATAATAATGTCTGTTACATATTTCCGAAATCTGTTCACATTGTCCAAATTGTTCCCGAATTATTTTTCTTTGAAATTTATCAAAAATCAATAATGTTTGTTACATATTTCTGGAATTTGTTCCATATTTCTGGAAATTTAAATGTGTTTTTCATATAGACTAGGATTGGGGCTCCCACATACCATAAAATAAATAAGTACAAGAAATAAGAAGTGTGCGATGGTAGAGAGGAAGACCTAAAAATAAAAAATTGGAAATTATGAGTCTTTGGTTAGAGATTTCTATTTAAAGAGGTAGAATAATTGGATTGATAAAGAAAGCAAGATGTGATCTTTATAGATTTACTATGAAGCTGATGTGTTTTTGTTGCTCTCATTGATGGCCACTGGAATCGTGCCAGTTGGTTGTTGCCCTTTGCCGGTGAGCTTGTCCATTCTCCTTTGGAGCCATTCTTCAATGTAGCTTTTCATGGGGACCATGCTGATTTCATCCTGGATTTCTATGTCAAAAAGATCGTTTTCTAACTTCCTTAGATCCATAGAAATACTATGCAGAGTCTGTTCAATTTCTTCATTGTGTGTTGAATAGTCCACTAGCCAGTTCTTAATGTCATCTTCACCATAGTCAAGGATGTCATAAAAGTTTTCTAAAGAAAACCCCTTTAAAATATCAAGTTGTTCATCGAAGGCTTGCTTGGTTAAGGACAAGGATTTGAGGATTAAGTTTGGATTTTGAACCTCGTTGGTACTTCTAGCTAAGTCTATTTGGGTGAGGTTTCTGAATAATTATTCTTTCTCTGATATGGCTTGTTCACATGATTCGACAATCAGCTACAGGTTCTTAACTTTCTCTTTCCAACATGCTTTTAATTGTTTGATCCGCTTTGGGGAGGGGAGATCCTCCTGTCTTATTTTCAGATCCGAGTTGTTGATGGCATGGTTGGAAAAAGGGATTACTATCTATTGATAGAAACGTTCTTCATTTTTTAAATTCGTCTACAAATGTTCGTTCAAATCATTTTCCCTCATTGGAAAGGAAGCTATATTTTGTGATGTTTCCCAGACTTTAGTAATTAGCTACATTATTTTCTTGATATTCTTCTCTACATAAGCTCTACAGGATGTGAGGATGGTGGAGGATCCTTTTAAACTGGTTGTAGGGGTGGCAATCATGGTTTTTGCTAAAGGAATGACAATCACTGGGGTAGCAATGAAAGCCTCCTCCAATTCCTTGATTCGGTCATTTAATCAAGCATTCTCCGCTTGAATTCCTCCAATGGAATCATCAAGAGCATCAGCGGTTGCACAGTGAAATCAGGAGATTTGGGACGACTGCATTTTCCTAAAGTTAATCTCTGAATGAGATTTTACTTTCTTATTTGTTACATCTCTCTTTTCAATAATTAAATTTTTAGATTAGCTGTCAAAAATAGTGCTCTGGAATACGAAGGATTCATCTCCATCAAAAATGTCAGTCTCATCTATTTCTATTGTGGAACTATGGTGCATCGTGTCTGTGGGAGAATCAACTTTGTGAAACACAACATCCACAAAAGTTTCAAGTTGCATGTCTTCACTTTCAATTTTGGGCTCTTCTGCCTTCCCTACAATTTTTTTTCTCTTCTTCGTCAGGGGAAGCTTGTGAGAACTATCAATTTTTCCACGAGGAGGGTTCTTATATCCTCCTTTTTTTGAATATTTCTGGGTTGCTTTCTTACTGGGGTGGGTCATTGAAGCGATGCTCTGTGATGTCGTGGTCTTGGGACTGTTGATCAGGGACTGGACACTCTTATCACCGGAGCCTTTTCCCTATTGTCTATACAATTCAGTTGTGCTTTGGAATGTCTCTACATCGCAATCATCAGAAGCAGGAGTGTTGTCGTCATTGTCTCTATCTTCAGTCAGGTGTCTATGGATAAAAGAGCTGCTAAAGACAACTGATAGTAAATGTTCTCGAAAAATCCCATTAGGTTCGAACCCTTTTATCCTTTCAATATATTTTAGGTTTAAGTTCTTTAAATGTCCCGCGAATTCATCAATGTTGTTGATGTTTCTGAACACGAAGTCCCTGATTTTCTAGGGCAGAGGAATGAACTGTTTTTTTCTCTTGCCATTGAAAAAATGCAACCTGTGGTTGTATTGCCTTGCTATTTCTGTAACAAACATCTTGTCTGTGATGTGACATGGAAGGAAAGCAGGATTTTCATTGGAGCCAAAGATCATTATGACACTGTAATTTTCCTTTTGTTCAAGTGTCCCCTTCCTATCCAAAAACTTGGTTGCCTGGCCAGACATCCGGGGAGCATCCTTTCCTAACAATAAATCTTTGAAAAATGAGACAAAGTCATTAAAAATCTCATAAAAACAATGGGAGGCCTTATGTCTCCACAAGGCCTCGCACTAGAATGTTACTGGGTCGAATTCATAGTTTATTTTCTTGGACAGAGACATTTTTGGAAATAGACAACAATGCGCTATTGTGAAAATCGAGTAGGATGACATATAAAATGTATTCTCTTCTTTGAATGGTGACAGTTGGGAACAGATTTTAATGGAAATTAGCTTCCCCCAATCAAAATTGCATTGTTCCTTGACTGTGAAGTACAAAATATAAATAACTATACGAGGAATGCTTGTCGTGGATTCCTGTCTCGTTATTCTTGTAAACAACCAAGCAATTTCCCGGAATGGATTTCTAAAGGAACTGACCTGCAACTTTGTGATATCTTCAGGAACTGTTTCTGGGTCTTCAAGGAACTTGGGTAAGAGGTCCAACCCGTTATCATGTTTTTCTAGGAACTTCTTGAAGTCTTGTCCTCTAAAGGTCAATGTTGGCTCCGACAATCTTAACATCTTGCGAAAGACCTGAAGTGACAAAGAAACTGGAGAATGGTCATGCAGTGGAATAATTCTTTGGCTTGAAATATATTTTTCGGCGCACCAAGAGACCACCTCCTTACAATCAAAAACCTCAGCCACGCAGCGTGCACGAGCAATTCCAAAGGTCCAAATCACTTCATTCTCGGCGGAACAAGATGAATAGTAAGAGTATGCCCTGGACCACTAGAAGTTTTGGTCCTCACGTACGAAGATATTCATTGTATCTCCACATAACTGTTGTCGATTTGCGGCCATAAGTTTATGAGAATGTTGTTTTTCTCCAAACGATGTTTGAAATGAAGAGTTGGAAGGGATAATATAACCTTGCGCAAATATTGGTCCAATGTGTGTGAATGGGAGATCTCCTTGAGCTTTTCGCTCATTAATGACAATTTCGATGGTTGTTGCATGATGCGTTGTTAGCATTAAATACTAGTAATTGCATACCTAGAAGTGCGAACATGGTGGGTACGGAAATGAGCAATTAAGGATTGAATATTTCGTGAATGGGTCAATGCGACGACCCGTGTTTGAGATGAACAATTGGAAGGGATAATATAACTCTCTGCAAATCTTGGTTTAATGCGTATTAATGGGAGATCTCCTCGAGCGTTTCACTCATTAATCATAATGTTGACAGTTCCTGCATGGTGAGTTATTAGCATGAAAGGTTACTAATTGCATATTAAGAAAGAAGTATGAAGGTCACGGGGATAGGAAAGGGAAATTAAGGAGTGTCTAATTATCGAAAGAGGTTGGGTAGGCTTCAAAATAGGGTTATAAGGTACAACCGTTAGAGGTGAGGGCCCGAGGGTCAAATTGTATGTCTCGGAAATTTTTGAGTGAAAAATGCATAACATGGAAGAGGGCATGATGGGACAGTCCAGAGGGAAATTTGTATATCGTGGAACTACGGGTACTATTTGCAGCACACAAAACAATGGAAGCGCAATCGTGATCTCGCCTGTCTAGGAACCAACAATCGAAAAAGTGGCTTAAGTATGGAATAGGGAAACGGTTGGCCGGACTCATTTTCGCTAATATATTGACATTTGTAATAGATATCCCATTACCTGGAAAGATATTTTCTGCATGTCTCTGGGCAAGTTCTGTGGTGATAGTCAATGTGACTGTCTTGTCGATCCTTTTTCTTTTTAATGACAGTCTGTATGGTTTTTTCATGATGAACTGTTAGCATTAAACCTTGGTCATTGCATACATTGAAAGAAGTGCGAAGGTGGTGACCACAGTAAATAGTGACTAAGTGATCTAAAAATGAAGAAGACTTGAAAAACTTGAAAATTATTGCAAGTGAATGTTATGTGTTTAAGGCAAAAGGATCAGTTTGCAACACATAGATTAAAGGATTACTTATGTAAAATACTCATAGATAATAGCATAATCAATGAACATAAGCACATAAACACAACAAATTGATAAAGGAGTTCACCCCTCTCTTGGGCTACATCTCCTGGTCCAGCTTCCAATGGATCATTATTATTAATTGCTCAAAGTGCTCAAAAACATGTCTTACAATTCTCAAACTGACAAACCGACTGCTCCAATGGCTTCAGAGCATACAAAAACCCCTGCCTGGGCTCTTTTGGCACCTCAATCAGTCGAAAAATGAAGAAGTTAGGCCTCCTGGAAGTCTCCCTCTTCAAGCTTGTTGTCTCTGCATCTACAAAATGCACCCTTGTTGTTTGAACCTGGCTCACACGCAAATTTAAGCTTGAAAAACCAGCATCGGGCGTAACCGCGCCAACGGTGCAAACCGTAGGACGGTTAAGGGCGCGTCAGCCCCTAACCACCTAGGCACTTGGGCATATGGGTCATACGACCAATCGTTTGGAAAAAAGGGGCCAACGGTCAAAACCGTGCCAACCATTCAAAATTCTCGCGCGCAAACTTTCGTATAGCATAAGGGTCATATGCAATAGATATGTGACCGCGGGCTGGGCCCGTTGCAATGCAACTCCCGTATATATATAAACATTGGTTATATATTATATAACCAAACCCCGCGCCATATATATTATACCACGGTTATATGTAATGCAAAGAAACCACGGGTCGGGGCTAGGCCCCGGCCCAACCCCCACGCCAAAGTACAATAGTGTAAACATAAATATTTTGAAACTCATATATATATCAAGTGACACGGTGTGATATGTTGGTTGGTCGGACTTTGCAAAGGTATTATGCGGTGGGGAGGTCCGGGGGTCGAACCCCACAGACTCCATTAGTTTTACATAGCAACTATGAACCAATAAAGGGGTGCCACGTGGCATCCCATGATTGGGCCACGTGGCACCTTACCATAAGCCAATGAAATTCCACGTGTCACCATCTTTTTCGACAACTGCCAACCAATAAAAACTTGCCACATCACTCCTACCACATCATCGTATAGTCTGTACGGCCCTGCCATGTCAACCTGTACGGACTGTATGGACTGTACAGTCAGCACCAAAATTTTTACCTGTTTGACTTGATGAACAGACTGCAATATCTCTCACTCTCGACGTTTGTTTGAGACGAAATGAGTTGCGTTGGGTTCGCAACGACGAGGCCTACACTCTCGTTTGGTTTGAAGCGATTCCGAGCACTTTGAATTTTTGAGCAAAATTTGATCCCCTGATCACACCTCCCCATTGGGAAGCTTTTGGACCTCCAAAAGACTATTCTCAGTCTATGCAAAGATGAGGGTAAAGTTCCCTCACCCTTCCAACCTCAATCCACTTGGCCTTGCTTGGATTCATCCCTTTAAAACCAACTCGCAAATACTCCACATTTCCTCGCTTTGAAGTTCGCATTCTCCTGTCAAGGATGGTGTCTTCCTGCAATTCTGTTAGATACTCTGGAGAAAAATCATTTATGGAAGGAATATGAACATGCTCTCCTTGATCATCAATCAATGGAGGCTCATACAACTTTAAATTCTCAACATTAACAACTGCATACATCTGCATATAAGGAGGCAAATCTAAACGAAAAGCATTGTTACCAATCTTGTCGACAATCTTGAAAGGACCATATCGAATCGGTTTCAACTTTTTACCTTCTCCTTTAAGCCTCTCCTTTCTGATGTAAAGCCAAACTTCATCGCCAACTTGGAAACTGTGATCAACACGATGCTTTTCATGTCTCGTTTTGTACTTGGCCTGACTCTTTTCCAACTGCTCTTGCACCACCTGATGTATTGACTAAATTTGTTCAATGAAATTCTCTGCCCTATCAATGTCATATTGACCATCAACAGCAATATCTTTCCCAAAGATAAAATCTAAAGGAAACTTGGGTAAATAGACAAAACATGCTTCAAATGGCGACGTTTGCATCGAAGAGTTCTTAGCCCGATTGTACGCATGTTGAATGTAGTGTAAATGTTCATCCCAAAGTTTAGGATGCTTGCTGCAATAAGCACGAAGAAGATGCACCACTGTAAGATTTACCACCTCTGTCTGGACATCTGTTTGCGGATGAAAAGATGTGCTCTTTTTAAGTTTAGTATCCATGAGTGCCCATAAACTCAACCAAAAACTTCCAACAAATCGAGAATCCCGATCAAAAATAATGGACTTAGGCAATCCAAAATTCACCCAAACATTTTGAAAGAACAACTGTGTCGTTTGTTCTGATGTTACCTGCTTAGTACAAGGCATCAAAATACACATCTTGCTAAAACGATCAACAACAACATAAAGATAATCATGACCTCGTCTCGACATAGGTAAACCGCCAACAAAATCCATGGAAATACTTTCCCAAGGTCGAGAAGGAACTGGAATTGGAGTGTACAAACCCAACTTTTGATTACTAGGTTTACTTGTAGCACACAATGAACATCCTCGAACATATCGCGAAACACTTTCATTCATCTTAGGCCAGTAGCAGTATCTTTGCAAATTAGCCACTGTCTTGCCTACACCAAAATGACCAGCAATAAGAGAAGGATTCACTTCCCTTATAATGTTGATTCTTTCTCCCTGTGGAATACACAACTTGCCAAGATGATACAAGAGATTATTATGCACATGATAATCCAATTCTTCAACATGGTTAGAGTGGCACAAAGTTTCATACACTTCCTTAAAGTCAATGTCTAAAGCATATTGCTCCACATAACTTTCATGCATTATAGGACTCTGCTTAAGAATAACTGAAGCACTAATAATAGGCCTTGAAAGCATATCAACGACTTTGTTAAAAATGCCCTTCTTATACCTGATAACCAAATGAAACTGTTGAATAAAACCCATACATCTGAAGTGCCTAGCTTGCTGTAGCTTTGTCTGTGATTGTAATTATTGCAAAGGTTGATGATCGGTGTGAATAATGGTTTCTTTTCCCAATAAATAATGCTTCCATTTTTTAACACTTTGAACCAATGCATATAATTCTTTATCATAAGTAGGATAATTAATCATGGCACCATTAAACGTCTCAGAATGAAAACAAATTGGCTTACCATACTGTAGAAAAACTGCTCCCATTGCATAATTACTTGCATCTATCTGGATTTCAAAAGGTTGTCTTAAATTTG
>ML789646.1:499812-527182 GCA_009831015.1 Picea engelmannii
ACCCCTCTCTTGGGCTACATCTCCTGGTCCAGCTTCCAATGGATCATTATTATTAATTGCTCAAAGTGCTCAAAAACATGTCTTACAATGCTCAAACTGACAAACCGACTGCTCCAATGGCTTCAGAGCGTCCAAAAACCCCTTCCTGGGCTCTTTTGGCACCTCAATCGGTCGAAAAATGAAGAAGTTAGGCCTCCTGGAAGTCTCCCTCTTCAAGCTTGTTGTCTCTGCATCTACAAAATGCACCCTTGTTGTTTGAACCTGGCTCACACACAAATTTAAGCGTGAAAACCCAGCATCGGGCGCAACCATGCCAACGGTGAAAACCGTAGGACGGTTAAGGGCACGCCAGCCCCTAACCGCCTAGGCACCTGGGCATATGGGTCATACGACCACTTGTTTGGCAAAAAGGGGCCAACGGTCAAAACCGTGCCAACCATTCAAAATTCCCGCGTGCAAACTTTTGTATAGCATAAGGGTCATATGCAATAGATATGTGACCGTGGGCTGGGCCCGTTGCAATGAAACTCCCGTATATATATAAACATTGGTTATATATTATATAACCAAACCCCGCGCCATATATATTATACCACGATTATATGTAATGCAAAGAAACCACGGGTCGGGGCTAGGCCCCGGCCTGACCCCCGCGCCAAAGTACAATAGTGTAAACATAAATATTTTGAAACTCATATATATATATATATATCAAGTGACACTGTGTGATATGTTGATTGGTCGGGCTTTGCAAAGGTATTATGCGGTGGGGAGGTCCAGGGGTCGAACCCCACAAAATCCATTAGTTTTACATAGCAACTATGAACCAATAAAGGGGTGCCACGTGGCAGCCCATGATTGGGCCACGTGTCACCTTACCATAAGACAATGAAATGCCACATGTCACCATCTGATTCGACAACTGCCAACCAATAAAAACTTGCCACGTCACTCCTACCACATCATCGTACGGTCTGTACGACCCTGCCACGTCAGCCCGTACGGACTATACAGTCAGCACCAAAATTTTTACTTGTTTGACTTGACGAACAGACTGCAATATCTCTCGCTCCCGACATTCGTTTGAGACGAAACGAGTTGCGTTGGGTTCACAATGATGAGGCCTACACTCTCGTCCGGTTTGAAGCGATTCCGAGCACTTTGAATTTTTGAGCAAAATTTGATCCCCTGATCACTAAGAATTGGAGATTTTGTGAACCCTCCAACCTGAGGATATGCGAAAGATATTCCATGAAATGGGAAAGTATGGAAAGCAGTCGGACGGGCTTAAGAATTAAGGTGACAATGGTTCCCCAGGAGATGTGACTTCTCGAGGGTCAAATTGTATGTCTCAGAACTTGAGTAAAAAATGTGTACCATAGAAGAGGGGAAGATGTGGGAGTCTGACGATCAATTTTTATATGGCAGAAGTGTGGGAGATCTCCTCAAGCCTTTCTCTCATTAATGACATGTTTAAGGTTCATACATGACGAAGTGTTAACATTACAACTTGCCAATTGCATATCTAGAAAGAAGTAGGAAGGTGGTGGGGACAGGGAACAACAATTAAGGAATGGCTAATTATCGAAAGTGATTGGTAGTGCTTCAAAATAGGGCTACAATATACAACCAACAGAGGTGAGGGCCTGAGGCTCAAATTGTATCTCTCAGGAGTGTTGGCTTCAGAATGCGTAACACAGAAGAGGGCATGATGGTGAATTCTTGCGGACAAATTGCATATCTTGGAACTTCGAGTATTGTTTTCTAGTCGTGGAACATTGGAAACACAATCCTGAGCCCGCCAATCCGGTAACCTGAAATCGAAAAAGTGTCTAAGTATGGAATAGGGAAATGGTAGGCTGGAATCGATACATAGTGGTTGCAGCATGTGCAACCATGGAAAAGTACCACATCATGAAAATACAACCAACTTGCGGCTAAGTATTGAAAATAACGGTGGATGGTCGGGCTCACGATGGGGCATTCCAGCGAACAAATTGTATATCAAGGAACTCCGAGCACTGTTTGCAAGTCGCGAAAGATTCGAAACACAATTTTGAGCCCATCAGTCTGGGAATCCGCAATCAAAAAAGTGTCTAAGTATGGAATAGGGAAACGATAGCCCATACATGTTTTCGTTAATATATTGAAATTTGTAATAGCTTTCCCATTACGTGGCAAGATCTTCTCTGCATGTTTCTAGACAAGTTGTGTAGAGATAGTTAGTCCTTGAGGCTTTTTCTTATTAATGATGATCTTTATGGTTGTTTCATGATGACGTCTTAGCATTAAACCTTTGTTGTTGCATATTTGGAAAGAATTATGAGGATGGCCGACACAGGAAACAATGACTAGTTATTGGAGATTTCGTGAACCCGCCAACACGAGGATCCAAAATAGGGTGACAAGGTCTCCCCAGAAGAGGTGAGGCCCCGATGGTCAAATTTGATTGCTCGAAACATTTGAATGCATAATGTGTAACACAAAAGAGGGGACAATGTGGGAGTCTGGAAGTCAATTTGTATATCACGGAGGTCTAGGTGCTATCTGTAGGTCACAGAACAATGGAAGTTAATCTAGAGGCCGGAATAATTAATGTGCATTGGGAAGGGCATGATTGTGGAGGGGATGGAAGAGAGCCATAAATGGTTTGAAACTTTTTATGAATTCGAGTAAATTGAAGCTTGCAAGTTGGAGGATCTCGGGGTGGAATTATAGATCAAGGAATTTTTTGGTTGCAAAATGTATATCATGGAACAAGTGGAAAAATTTGGCTAAGTATATAAAGGAACGTCGATCGTTTCAAGTACTCTAAATGGCGGTTTAATGTTTGTTAATGGGAGATGTCCTCGAGGTTTTTTTGCTTGTTAATGCTAATTGTTTCGTACTAGTGTGTTCAGTTGTCACTAGTAAAACCATAATTAATGTGCATTGGGAAGGGCGCGAAGTTAGTGGGGATAGAAGACAACGACAGATGCTTTGAAAATTTTGTGAACCTTGGTAGAGTGAAGCTTGCGAGTTCGAGGATTCCACGGTGGAATTGTAGATCACATAAGTTTTTAGTGCAAGATGTATATCACGGAACAAGAAACAACAGAGTTTGAAAGCGCCAGCCCCAACAACTGCGGTCATAAAATTGGCTAAGTATGGAAAGGAATAGGGGTCGGTTGGAATCGTCATGTGAGGATATAGATGGAGATGAAGATCTATCAGCCTGCCAAACCGGGAACCCACGATCATAGAAAGGTGACTAAGTGTATAACCAGAAAGCGATAATAGACGAGAAGAAGAAAAGGGAAAAAAGGATAAGTATCTCACAAAGCAACATCTATTGTTCATTTATTAATGCCAATATTTTTTAACAAAGTATGGCCTATCAAAAATTATTCTTCCATGTAAAATGTAAGGAGCAAACAGATTAGCCTTTATTTAAATTGAAGTGCTCAGCAACATAAATAAAATCTTGTCATCCATGTTTTACCACACACACACAAAAAAAGTACAAAAAAAAATAAAAAAATACCAGAGATTGGAAAACACCATACAAAAATATCAAATATTCTATATTAAGATAAACTGGGTTACAAAATACAGTTGAGATTATTTCCCAAAATAGTTGTCTTGAAAAAGTTCAGCATATATTCTCTGAAATTTAAATGCATTTTCCATAATGACTGCGACTGGGGATGTCACGGACAAAAAAAAACAAATATGTACAATAATCAAGCCTGTAGACAGTCTTTTATAGATTTCAACTTGATCATAAAATGCTTTCTTGGTAAAAAACAACGAGTTGAATATCAATTTCGAGTCTTGGACTTCATTGGTCCTGCCATCTAGATCTATCCCATCTTTTTAAATAGCTCATCTCTTTTAGATATGGCATGCCTGCATTAGTTGTTTATTCAACATTCCATACTTTGTTAAGTGTTAATTTCCCTCTATCGTGGAAAACTTGGGGTTTAAGGTGCCTTCCTTGTAATGTTCATGGTCATCGACATCTGAGAAAACTTAGAGATGTGATTCAAGCCCAATTCAAAGACGAGGGAGTGGTTTTATGTGACGTCATCTTTGGGGAAAAAAAAATCTTGTTAGCCAACAAAAGTTGAGACAAAAAAAATTCAAGTATGTTTTGAATGTTATTCGCCCTGTATTCAATCATCTGTTTGGTTGAAAGTCTTTCCTGAAGATTTGTATGTTTAATTTCTTTGTTTTATTGTTTTAAATTGGAAGAGACGTCCAATTCACCTGCAAAATGCTCCTCTATTGAAGTACATAGCTTCTTTCAGCAACACAGATCTGGAAAGTGTATCAAATGTTGCAGATCACATCTGAATATATCTTTCTTCATAGGGGTGGCAGACATCGCGGCCTAAAAAAATGGTCTGGAATATTCGGAAGTGACACCAAATATTAATCCATGCCTGAATATACTCAGAAGGAAATTATAAAATTGGATTCTCACGAACGTGATAAACTGTATGCGCGTTTAAATCAACATTCTAAAATTAAAGAACCTTTTATGACAAAGTTGTAACAGGCTTGAAAGACAACCAGTTTCTATGTAAAAGATTGTTGAGTGACCTCTGTATGTAGTAACAGACTTGAAATACAATCATATTTTGATCACTACTGATACTAATGTGAAGTGTAAGAATTCGTGATCCCAGGATCCAGGTAGTTTCATCTTCAGGAATCCACTCTGGTGGTGACTCCAGGCTCCAGATAGCTTCGAATTCAGACATCGACACTGGTGGTGGAAATGGGAACAATGCTATTGACTGTAGTGCGTAAATGCGGTGAAAAAGTAGGGTTGTCATTGTCAAAGCACTTAGACTGCAGGATTGTCAGACCTAAAAAGAAGATCGACTTTAGTGTTGCTTTGTCACGACAAATACAATGTTTCTCTGAGTCCAGAAATATTTGGACATTGGGTGTCTTGTGAAATAATGACCTTGAAATTAGGTACATTTTAGACATCTATTATCTGACATTGCAGTGTTAATGCAATATCCATAGTGGATGACGGCTCGATTGCATTGGCACAAGAAATATAAATTGTGTGATTAATTAACATCCTTGAAGGACGTGAATCCCAAACAACGACTAAAATTTTTCGAAGATCTTTGTGTTAAAAAAATATATTGTTTTATATTTTAAGAAATAAGAAATTGTATACAATGGTTATATACCCACCTTCAAGTAGGAGGAGAATATTCGCACAAAGAGGGGCAAGCTCTTAGACCCAAATGCAATCATATGTATAGGAATAGTGAAAAAAATGTGCAGTAGCAATAGAAAGTTGATTGTATGTGGAGTCTATTACTACATCCAGAGGACGGTGAATAAACTTTGATAAAGAATATGACTTTTTGTCAAGTCTGTCACCACACCCAGAATTCGCTCAACAAACTTTGAAATAGAAACTTCTGTAATTTTAGGATGTTGATTCAACCACCCATACAATTTCTCACATTCGTGACGATCCAAATTTATAATTTCCTTCTAAGTATATTCATGAATGGAGTAATATTTGGCGTCATTTCTGAATATTCCAGACCATTTTGCAAGCCACGATATGTGCGACTCCTCTGAAGAAAGATAAATTATTGTGTGGTCTGCAGAATTTGATACATTTTCCAAATGTGTGTTGTTGGAAGAAGCTATATACTTCAACGAAGGAGCATTTTGCAGGTGACCTAAAAGTCCCTTCCAATTTCCAGTAACAAAACAAAGAAATTCAACACACAAATCTTCAGGTAGGCCTTTCAACCAACCAAAGCATCGAATACAGGGAGAATACCAATCACAAGATACTTGATTTTTTTTGTGTCTGAGTTTCTGTTGGCTAACAGAGTTTTATTTTCGCTCAAAGATGATGTCACATAAAACCATTCCCTCATCTTTTAATTGGGCGTAAATAGCATCTCTAAATTGTCTCACATGTCGATGACCAGGAACATTACAATGATGGTACCTTAAATCCCAAGTCTTCGATGATAGAGAGAAATGGGAATAAGTATTTAAAATGAACACTGGAGGATAATAGTATAATCTTCTGTAAATATTGGTTTAATTCATTTTAATGGCATATTCCCTCGATCTGATCGCTTATTAATGCCAATGTTTTCAAATATGTGTGCTGAATAGTCACTAATAACACGAGTTAACATTCCCATATGAAAGAAGATTCTCAAATATGACAACCTGTAATATATGCATAGTATTAAAGAGGGACATGACGTCAAGACCTCTCTGGATGACACGTTTGTGGATGGCAGCGTGGTAGTACAATATTTCATTGTTACTATGATGATGCCTTAGAAAAAACTACAATAACCAAAACTTTTTTCCAATTCAAGATGGACGCAAAAAAAATGATCAGATCCCATAATATTCACCTGTTAATATGTTTTAATGGGAGATGTCCTCGAGATTTATGCTTATTAAAGCCAATCATTTCGAACCTGTCTGGTGGGTTGTCACTAGCAAAAACATAATTAATGTGCATTGGGAAGGGTGGAAGGTGGCGGGGATGGAGGGGAGAAAAAAATGATTTTAAACTTTTTTGAACCCGGGAGTGCGTGAACCCGCAAAACTTTGAAGACTCGACTAAGAATGGAAAGGAGGGTCGGAAAATCGGAGTCATCGTAGGTATATTTAGGCTTGCAAGTTCAAGGATTCCAAGTTCGAATTGTAGAGCACCGAATTTTTGGGTGCAATATGTATACCACGAACACGGGGTGCCATAGTTCGATAGCGCCTATCCGCGAACCCACGTTCATAAAATTAGCTAAGTATGCAAATGAACAACAGTCGATCAGACTCGTGGTGTGAAGATATAGATGTAGATGGGGATTTTTCAGTTCGCTACCTCAAAAACCGATGAGCCTAGAAATAGGACCAAGTATAGAATAAATCTTTTTGAATACGTGTGTTGAATAGTCACTAATAAAATGAGTTAGCATTTCCATATGCAAGAATATTCCCAAATATGACAACCTATAATATATGCACAGTATTAAAGAGGGACATGACGTCAAGACCTTTGGGGATGACACGTTTGTAGACAACAGTGGGGTAGTACAATATTGCACTGTAACTATGACGATGCCTTTAAAAAACTAAAATAACCAACAATTTTTGCCAGTTCAAGATGGACGCAAAAAAATTATCGGATCCCGTAATATTCGCTCGTTAATGCGTTTTAATGGGAGATGTCCTCAAGCTTTTCGCTTATTAATGCCAATATTTTTGAACCTGTCTAATGATTTGTCACTAGTAAAAGCATAATTAATGTGCATTGGGAAGCGCAGAAGGTGGCAGGAATGGAGTGGAGCGAAAAATGCTTTTAAACTTTTGTGAACCCACAAAAATTTGAAGACTCGACAAGTATGGAAAGCCTAGTCAGTCAGACAGAGTCATCATAGGTAGAGTTAGGCTTGAGAGTTCGAGGATTTTGGGGTCAAATTGTATATCATTGAAGTTTTGGGTGCAAGATGTATACCTCGAACACAGGGCACCAGAGTTTGATAGCGCCTATCCATGAACCCACGTTCATAAAATTGGCTAAGTATGCAAACGAACGACGGTCATTCGGACTCATGATGTGAATATATAGATGGAGATGATGATTTGTTAGTTTTCCACCTCGGGAACCCACGAGAAGAGAAATGTGACCAAGTATAGAACCATAAACACATAATAGATGGGAAGAACAAAAGGGAAAAACAAGCAAGTTTCGAAGAGGAAAAAGAAAGGGAGACAAGAACTTTATCCCTCACACAACAACACTTAGTCTCATAACTATGAAGCCATAGAAACACATTAACTATGGGAAAAACATTCTCAGCTATGAAATATAGTTGGATCTCGACAAACTCTGGTTCAACTCAAAAGAGATGTTGTTTATATCTACTGCAAAATTTTGCATATTATTTTATCTTAATAGTATTTTTTGGTGGCCCAACTGTAAAACCATGTTCCAATTTGTGTTTTCCAAATGGAGATGTGTTTTTGAAGAAACAAGTACGAAGAGGCTTAATTGTAGCTGGAGGACCTCAACTCTGCAAAGTTGAATCAAAGAACAATAATCAACATCCAGCGAACCAACGAGCAAGCACCAACTAGTCAACCATGAATGTCGGTGAAGAAAAATATTGTCAAAATTTATTGCAGACAAGATTGTATAAAAAAATAGGAGGAATATATTGTAACACACATATTAAGCAAACATTTCATGTTGTGAGTCCTGGCAGGTAAAATCTAAGACTGTGAAGACCGTGCAAAGGCCTCCCACTGTGCAAACATTTAAGGAAGCTGCATGTTTGCATGATTGGCATTCTGCATCTACAATTGGAACACCTCCATAACATCCAATGACATATAAAAAAGGAAATCGAATTTTCTCTTCGCATACGAACATGTTCTGAAAGAGGATTTTGACTCAGGCATATCCAACGTTTAAATTTTTTACTTGCAAACTGGAAATAGAAAACAACAAAGAACGAACACGAACGTAAATCTAGCAACGAAACCCACCCATCACTGGGGAACGACAACAACAACAACAACAATAGGAAAATAATAAACCAGTCAAAAAGCAATGAGCAAGCAGCAACCAGTTAACCAGTAATGTTGCCAAAGAACAATATCGCCCATATTCATTGCAGACAACATTGCAGAAGAAAAAAGAAAGGGCAAAAATGTATTGCAACAGGTCTGTCAAGAAATGAAAAAATGAAACCACAAAACCAAGACCCACCGGTGAATGGAGAAGGAAAGAAGCGCATCCCCTGGCCCACAAATTGTAACAACAGGTCTAACTGCAAATGCAGGACCCCAACCTTGAAAAGTTGAAGCAAACAAGAGCAAGAAACAAATAACAAACCAGTGAACAAGAACCAAAAGGCCCAACTGCAGCTGCAGGACCTCAAATCTGCAAAGTTGAATCAAACAACAATAAGAAGCATCTAGCGAACCAAGGAGAAAGCACCAACCAACCAACCAGGAATGTTGGTGAAGAACAATATTGGCCAAATTCACTGCACACAAGATTGTATCAAAAAATTCGAAGGAAAATGTATTGTAACACATCTGTTAAACACACATTTCGGGCTATGAGGCCTATCAGGTAAACATTTAAGGTTGTGAGGACCATCCAAAGACCTCCCACTGTGAAAAAAATTAAGAAAGGTGCAGTTTTCACGGTTAGTATTTTTCAATACCGGGAGCAATCAAAATCCTCTTGCAATCCATCTTTGTATGTGATTACTACGACCAGAGAAGCATGACTGTAATGTTGTCTTCATATTGTTCCTGATCGCCAATGTTCGACACAAAACCTACCTCCATCACAGCCACAGTGATGTATAGGAAAAAAAAAATCATATTTTCTCCTCACATACAAAGATGTTATGCAAGAGGATTTCAACTCAGGCATCCCCAATAGTGAAATTTCTCACTTGCAAACTTCAAATAGAAAAGGAATCTAAACACTACACTGAAACCCACCCGTCAATGGGGAACGACAGAAGGCTAGTTCCAATCACAGTTGCAGAATCCCAAGCATGCAAACTGCAACAAGACCAAGAGGAAAACAAGAACAACAACAACAACAACATGCAAACAAGAAATCAGTGAACAAGCAAGGAGAAAGCATGAACCAGTGAACCAGTAATGCCGTGAAGAATAATATTTCCCATATTCACTGCAGAGAACATTGAATAAAAAAAATCGAGGAAAATGTATTGTAACATGCATGTTAAGTAAACATTTAAGGCTGTGAGGCCTATTAGGTAAATATTTAAGTATGTCAGGACTGTTGTGTAAACATTTAAGAAAGAATGCAGTGTGGCAGGCTTGTTACATACGAAAAAACAATTATTATATTATTTTATAACAATTAAAAAAAAAATTAGTAACAATAGTTCGAACAATAGAGCCTATGCAAAAAAAAAATTATTCAAAGGACAAACTAATATGAAGTCAACTAATAAAAAACTGAGTCTCTATCTTCAAAACTTTGGATATCCAAACATTTCAAGAAAAAAGTAAAAATTCAGAAAAAAAGTATATGATCAAAAACTTTGGATATGCTAACATATAAAACATTGGGAATAGCGAAGTTGGCAATAAGACCTCCAATCTGTTATCCAATCAGATCATGACATATACGGTATTTTTTATTATATAAAAATCAATGTTTTTAGTTCCCTAGTTCCAACACTAGATATTATGCAAATATTTTTAGTCAAGGGACAAACTAATATGAAGTCAATGAATTATCAATCTCTACAGTCCGTCTACGCCTTCGACGGGGAATAATAAAGGGAAAATTGAGCATTGATTTCAAAGCAATGCAATATTATATTGTCATTGTTTGGACCCCATATAGCTCGACTTGATACTATGATAATGGTAGTTCATAGTAAACATCATATTCATATGATTATTACGAGTGAGTAAAAACTATGAATCATTAACACTCATTAAGAGATAGCTTAATAGTATATATATTGACCCTTGACTACCATACAACTCAATATTTATATATCTATTTCCTTTATTATACATGGACTCTAGCAATCGATCTACAGTTGACTTCACATTGACTTTATATTAATTTGAAGTTTACTTTATATTTTTGTCCTATCTTAAACCTCAAATGTTTAAGATAGAGAACTCATAATTTTATTTTTAAATAAAATAAAAATCGTACTCATCATTGTCTCATTAGAGAATAGATTCAAAGTCTTATTACAGACTTTTCTCTTCCCAATGTTTTATTTTTACTTTCTTCCTAATGTTTTATCATTATAACCTAACTTTTCTCTCACACAATGCAATTTTTCAATATTCAATGTCAGATAACCTATGTTTTCACCTTAACTTTTCTTTCACACAATGCAATTTTTCAATGGTCAATGTGAGATAACCTATGTTTTCATTTCATGTAATTTTTTCGATATTAAATAACACAATTGTTGAAACTATTGGTCTCTAAATGTCTCTAAATAGACTATAATTCACCTGACAATATTAAATAGACTATAATTCTTCTGACAATACATTGATCATTAAAATGACAATTCCTTAAATAAACTGACAAAAATTTTCGATGTTAGAATTTTTCAATGTTGGATAACGTAAGTTTTATTGAGTGTTTATCAGGTGGTCTTTAAATAAATAGACTATAATTCATGTGACAATACACTGATCATTAAACTCACAATTTCTTAAATAAACTATATAGATTGCTCGTTAAGACCGTTGAGTGAATAGATGTAGATAGTCATGTTGTATTAACACACACTTATGTAGTGTCATTGAATGAGTCAACCAAATTTTGATCTATCACGATCTATGACATTCCTTGTCATTGAATGAATCAACCAACTTTTGATCTATCATGATCTATGACATTCCTTCTACTTGCCTAAATCGTATCGTCATCGCCTCACCGCCACATTGTCATCTTCCCAAAGCAACTCTGAAATTACCTATTACTCACCGACATATTTATATATACAGCTACAACATGACCCTCTCCATGTGCTCGATAGGTCTTGCGCTTGCGGTCAAACCATATACATATACAACATGACCCTCTCCTTGTGCTCGAGAGGTCTTGCACTTACGGTCCTGCAATTACATGCTAGTTTGCATTGCTTGTTGAACTTGCTAGAACAATGGAAATTAGATAGCGAAATTGGAAAGAAAAATCTAGAAGCATAGCCTAAAAATGTATACATTTTTTAACTTGCTAAAACAATAGAAATTAGAAAGTGAAATCTATAAGCATAGCCAAGAAATGGATACATTTTTCAACTTTGAACTTACTAGAAAAATGGAGTGGTCCCATGCATTTTTCTTCATAGAATACATGTACTAAAATATTTGTTGTTCCTTTTGACCTTGCATCGTCTCTTACACCTTTATTCTTCATCTTCCTTGTTTATGTCTATATTCCAATCCAATGGCACATGGATCACTTTGCTCCACCTCCACGGCTACATCTCCTAGCAACTACAACACTTCCCAGGTATCCATCAACCATTGTGGTCCTGATGTCAAGAAAACCTTCGCAATCCATCTTTACCATTGTCTTTGTTATGCATAGATATTATTCAGAGTCTTTTTAGACCAGCCAAAATTGTGAGTTGGAGACGAATTTCAATCTCAAATAAAAGAAGCTATTGGAACCGCCTTCATCCATGTGGCCATTTTTCCCCCTCAATATGCAGAGTCGTTGTGGTGTCTCAATGATCTCCACTACATGTTGAATTCAGGGCTCCAATTATTCCCATTTTTTACCATGTCCATCCCACTAACCTTTGGTGGACGCAGAGAAAACATGGAGTGTATTATAAGGCCCTACGTGAAATGGAAAAGAAGATCACTACTGCAAAAATTGACTATTCCGTGACGGCCAAGAGTTGGCATGTGTGGAACCTCAGGTACGTGTTGAACACAAGTGTCTGTTATTAAAAAATTGATTTCTAGCTACTGCAAATGTCCTAGATTCATTGGGCATACTCAACAACGAATACATGCATCAACAACTCTTATATGGGTATGTTCCAAGTCAGTATCCAAGAATATATTCTCTTGTTCTCCCTCCACCTCTTTAACATACTTTGTAGTCAGATGTGGCCCTACAGTAGACTCAGTCACTGGAAATATTGAATGGATCGACCATAAACTCTTCCATTCAATCATCCCTTCCACAGAATAGTTTGACCGTGTAGAGAACATAAATTCATGATCCAGGTGGATATCAGTGGCCATCCACCTCTTCGATATGGCTCACATACAACTTTAATATTGGTAGTTATATTTTTCATCTTGGTAGTTTTTTCTCTAGATTTTCGAGTCTCAAACTTTTGTGGTCGTTTTGAGGCCCTAAAAGATGTATTTTTGGAATTTTGGGGGGCAAGGTGATGCTAACAACATGGCCTAGCCCCCAACATAAGTTTTACTTCTAGAATAGACCTTTTCTATGAGGTATCAAACAACCCAAACAGATATTGTATGCAAAAGTTACAACCCCGAGAAGTTGATGTACCAACTTACCCCAACGTGGCCCACATGGATTTTGGTGCTTCATCTCCTAGGGTTAGGTTTTTGGATGTATAAGGTTTTGGCATTCATGTTTGATGTAAAAAGGATTTTTGGAGCCTCATTAAACTCATATTCTTGTGAATGACCAAATCATCACATCTCTTCTCATAGATAAGCTGCCACCATTCTAGCAAGCTTGTTTCAGTCTTCATTTTATAGTTACAACATATTTCTTTATTTAATAGAAACCAAGTTTTACTGTATATCTTTTATTTTTCATGGTATCTCTGTGTTAATAATATAGATATGTATTCATTTCATTATGCTCATTAAATAAATATCACTTCCAGGACCACTGTCAGGAAGAGACGTCGCAATATGATTCCACCACTATTCAGAAGGGGAGGGAGTCCCTTTCTACTATTGAAAACAAAAGTGGGTTAGATCTCTAGAAGATGTGTAAGGAGTATTTAAGTATGTAATTCTAACTTTATTTCTTTATATTGTTGTGAATAACCAATGAGAAGGGTGAGCTCGTGAAAATGATTGTTCAATGTGTATTGGAAGAGGCTAAAAGTAAAACACTTGGCCTAAAGCACTTGCATGATTAACAATTATTCTATCCCATTTTCCATCTGGCTTGGTCAGATATTTCCAACATCTCTCTCACCTTCATGAATTCGCTGACAGTGTGACACATTTTTGTACATGCGGATTGTTTTTCAAATAGAAAGAGATACTCTATTTATATATATGACAACATGTATTTATATATATATGAAAACATGTATTTGTTAATAGGTATGTTTATCTATGTTTATGTTTATAATACATAGGGCTTCTTGGTTTTGGTAAGAGCTCTCTGCTAAATTCAAGCACAAAGATCATGATTGTGACAGAGAGAGAAGGAACATGGACATATCTTGCTCTCGTTCAAGGGGAAAATCAAGGCATCGCACCAGATCTCGTACATGCTCACGCTCTATAAGGTTATTTCATATTGTTAATTGGATAATCTTTCCCATTGGTTTTTCTGGGACTTGGGTTTGTTCTGTCATACGTTGCTCAATTCTATTTCTCACACTGTTTCATATTACTAGTTTATCTTTTAACTTTGGTTGAAAGAGATTGTGATTTTTCTCATATTCATATTTCATATATTTTTCTTATGGTTTGTGTAGCTCTTACATTTAACACATATGGAAGGGGTATTAGGTATGGGATAAGATTTTTCTCATGCATTTAAAATAATAATAATAATAATGTCACTGAATATTTTCACATTTTTTTCCAATAACCTTGAGTACATATGTACAGTAATTAACTTCATTTGCAAGACTTATGTGTTGTTATAATTGGTTATATGTATGTGTGATTGAATGCTTACCTTCATGTTTCTTTTGCAGCAAGCAGACAAGCGGTTTTTACATGGCACCACCTAGTGTTTCCATGAGACCTGGAACAACTGTTCCAGGTCTGCATAAATGCTTCACTTTACACTTGTTGCACTATATATTAATTTAGGTTAGATTGGCAATAATAATATATAGAGATTTTTTGAGAAGCTGTTGAATAAGAGTTTAAATTTGGACCATTGCTTCTATTTTATTGTTGAGTATTGGTAAACCATAATGAAAACTTAGTAAAATAACTTGATTTTTTACATTATTTATGGGCAATTCAGTTTAATTGGTAGTTTCATACAGAAACTTAAAACAATTGTTTGCTTGTTTTCTCAAGGTTACTCTTGATAAAAGAGTTTTCATGTCTTCCTTGAAACTGAGAAGAACCTATTCCATCCATTGATTAAATTCTTTGTAAGTCCTTCAAAGAGTTGGTTTGTTGCCAGTAGAGAGGGTGCATTTTTTTGGACCTGTGGTTCTTCGAATGAATAAACAATTGGAACTGGATATGCTTCATGCAGATTTGATGCTAGAATGTGACATCTCGATAGGGCCAAAGGTAGTGTTCAAGTTGCCATTCATTTAATTTACAATTCTCCTATCGAATTTGTTTGTGCTGAGATTCCAGCCTTGGACATGGACAATATGCAGTTGTTACTAAATCCTCTCCAATGTCATCAAATTCTAGTATTTTTTTATAGGGAGAAAAACATAATTACATTTAAACTCTAAAATTTATACAATAATGAAAATATTAATATAGGATGTACTTGGTGGTTGTCATTGACAATACGCCAGCATTATATATCCTCTGTGTAAAGAATTTTTTCCCAATCGTCTTTTAGTTTTATGATGAGATTAAGAATGGCAGGGTCCATCAAGAATAATAAGGTTTTGTGTCGACTCTGCACCAAATATGGAGTACTCCAGACAATTTTCTATAGGAGTGGGTAGAGTTTGGCAGCTGAGTCAAATCAAGTGGATTATAAAACTGAATTTTTTGTCAAATAGCTACAAATGAATCAAGGCTTATCTCTAGCCTTATAAATGCATGGGGTTGTACTACCCTTCTCATGGTAATGGTAAAATCACCAAGTTTCAACATAGCAATCTCAATTCCTTTTAATCATTGGCCTTTAATTAATAAGGCCTCACATTCCTACCTTTGTTTTTTAAGACAAGTTTGAGAATAAAAAATTGGCAACTACATAATAAGTTTGGTGAAAGAGTAATGGAAATTGGGGAAAGACTACCCATAGCCCAAACATGTGAAAATCCTAGATTACTTCTACAAAAACATGGAATAGTCATTACAGAGAATGCTTACCTGCTACTATTGATTGATGTAGACATCTCAAACTTTGAGAAGAATGAAGCTCTATATTTTCAATGGTTGGTGCACGATGTTAGGCTTCCTTCAGATTCACCAGATCATATACGTTGTTAGTCTTCCTTCATGCACATTATACAATATCATATATACATTTTCTTTTTCAAATCCCTTATGCTCTCAAAAACTAATGTAGTTTTTTCCTTTGTATTTCTTTAAATCCAAATGTTGAGAGATGGCATAATATACAACATCTACATCATCATTGAGAGGAGGAGGTGTACATCATCATTTGGAGGAGGAGGTGTACAAGAGTTATTATTTATATTCAAATCCAAATGTTGAGAGATGGCAAAATATACAACATCTACATCATCATTGAGAGGAGGAGGTGTACAAGAGCTCTTATTTATCTTACACCAACAAGATAAACCATCGACTTTTGCAAATACAACTAATAGTTAGATTGTTCTGCGACATCAATGATATTTACACAAATGAGTGTTTTTACTTTGTGTTAATAAATATGCAAAATCATGGTAAATGTCTCTCACATCATCGATACATACTTGCCATACAATCATGTTTGAGACTATGTTGTAAGGAGTAATGGGTCCATACAATATAACTAACGAACGAATTCAAGAGGAATGGATAGAGGGATAAGGCATCACCACTCCTACACCTGCAACAATGTGCAACAAACTTTTCGGTAGCACTCCTAAACCTGCAACAATGCACAACAAACTTTTAGGCGGGGACATAACCACTACAGTGGAACTTGTTTTATTTGTATTGCTTTATAATTAGGTACATCCCACCACCGATAATATTTTGCAAAAACTTTTTGGATCCATTATGCTAAGGAAGCATTTATTCTAAAAATGTACACTTTCACATCCATTTAATTTTCACTTTTCAACCTATCTTTATAGCAAAGTGCAAAGTTTAAATCCCTTCCACATAAAGAGAGTTTGTATTTATGTTAAAACAAATTTGTAGATAATAATTTTAATTTGTTGGGTTGTGATTTAATGGTTGAGTGGAGAGGTTTCTATGTAAACCATTGAGGTTCAAATGATAGGTATGGAATCCTTATTGTTTGTGGGGGAAAGTATTTGACTTCTCATGGTTGCTTTTTTTTCATTATCAAAGAGATTTAAAATATGTTTGGTAGACTAAATTGATCCAAGTGAACGTTAATAAGATATTTTATATATTCGTCGACTTGTGGCTTAGTAGTTGGGATGGGTCGTCACCACAGTATCACAAACATATGTTTTATTTCTAGGATACCTAAGATATTTCATCTTGAGAGCACCAACAGTTGAGGATGTTACTAATGTGTTTCCTAGCCATGTGAGTTTAATGAGACAAAGTATAGGAATTAGAGAGAATCCTCCATAGTTTTCACGTTCTCTAGTAATTTATATAAACGACTCCAAATCAACAACTTGGAATTATTGGAGATGTTGTAATAACCTTGAAATATGATCTTGTAAATGTGTTGAACCTGCACATAATAGATCTAGCTAGAAAATACCACACACATTTGCAGAGAGAAATTGAGAAAGAAGAAGCAAGAGAGAAAGAATGGAAGGATTCTCATTAACTGTATTTCACACTCAAAGAGTGAATAATTTGCAGTAGATATAGGTTACATGAGTAACTAATGTGCCATAGTAATGATCTAGAGAGATCTAGACACTCATTGACAGACACTAGAGTGAACTGCCACCTAGTCCTAGTTAATTGATCCATGTAATCATCAGTTAGTTGAGGCACGTGTGTGGAAGTAAGAGAGACACATGCAATTGTTGGTGATAAAACTGAGGTTTTCATGCATGAGTGACTTACACTAGTCTAACTGACTCTGAACTGAAGAGGAACTCCCTATTTTGTAGGGGAATATTCTCTAGAGAGAATATTCTCATCTAAGGAAGAGTTCTCAACATTGGATGGTAAAACATAGGAAAATAATTATAGGTGAGTGTGTAATATGTCCAACACCCCCCCTGAACACTACTAGGGTGTACATGATGAATGGGTCCTGGCAATCAAATCCATGTTAGGTACCCATTGTACAATGCATATAAGAATGAGACAAATAAAAAATGAGGNATAAAAAAAAAAAATGAGGAGCAAAAAGCAGTTGCTAAGCAACCGTTTCCTTCACTCTAAGAAGACCTCGCAACTGTGCAAGTTTGTGCTCGTTGAATATTTTGTTGAAGATGTAGATGTTTGCATGGAACTGATGAAGTAGATGCAGTATTGAGATGTCCACACATATCCACTTTCTCTTCTTGTAATGAAGAAGATCCAAATAAAGTTTGGATGAAATTTTGAAAACCGTGTGGTCGTTTTCGGAAAAACATTGAAATTTTGTTGATTTTAAAATGATCATAATTTCACTTCCTGAACTCCGTTTCAGATGATTTATTTTTTGAAATTGGATATTTTTCCACGAGGAATTCAAATATCCATTTTTTTTCTGCAAATGTTTCTCAGAAAATATCATAATTGAATCTGATGTGTGCGACTCCCTTTTTGTCTCGTGAGATGCATGCATGGTGCATGCATGTTTCTCCTAAGATGCATGCATGGTGCATGGAAAAGTGTCTGCATGTGAATCCTGAGATTCATGAAATATATATTCCACGTGAAATTCAGAAAACAAATCCAAAATGGAGTAGACATCATCCGCAATTAATGGAATACAAATGTGTGCAGATACTTGTGTAGAAAGCTCTTCAAACTGAGATGATTTATCTTCCAGTGGATTTTCTACCTTCTCTATTTTGTCAAAATTTTGCATGCAGTCTTCCTTATTCCCAAATAAAACCTCCAATCTGGTCCATAATTCATTTGGAGTTGAGTCTTGTGAGAATTCATATACTTGGTGGAGAATTTCTAAAGAAATAGACAAGCAGATAAATCCTATGGCCATTTCTTGTCTATTGAGAAAGTTGTTTTTCTCATTGGTGAAATCAGGATCTACTTCTATTGCCATAGTTATTTGGTACAAGCCTCTGCATCTGAGCTGAAGAATTTTTTTTGGCTTCCATTCCAAACAGTTATGAGGCGTGAGAAGTATTGCCGATGAATAATCCATCTTTTTTTGTTCTTCAATATTCAGTACCTGTAAAAAGAGTCCGGTGTGTATTTTTACTAGGAATTTGTCAGCTCTAATACCATGTAAATGTGTTGAACCTACACAGAATAGATCTAGCTAGAAAATACCACAAACATTTGCAGAGAGAAATTGGTAAAGAAGAAGCAAGAGATAAAGAATGGAATAATTCTTTTTAACCATATTTCACACTCAAAGTATGAATAATTTACAGTAGATATAGGTTACATGAGTAACTAATGCGCCATAGTAGTGATCCAGAGAGATCTAGACACTCACTGGAGTGAAATGCCACATATTCATAGTTAATTGATCCATGTAATCATCAGTTAGTTGAGACACATGTGTGGAAGTGAGAGAGAGATACATGCAACTGTTGGTGATAAAAATGAGGTTGTCATGCATGAGTGACTTGCACTAATCTAACTGAGTGTAACTGACACTGAACTGAAGAGGAACGCCCTATTTTGTAGGGGAATATTCTCTAGAGAGAATATTCTCATCTAAGGAAGAGTTCTCAACATTGGATGGTAAAACTTAGGAAAATAATTATAGGTGAGTGTGTAATATCTCCAACACCCCCCCTGAACACTACTAGGGTGTACATGATGAATGGGTCCCGACAACCAAGGCCATGTTAGGTACCCATTATACAATGCATATAAGAATGAGACACTGAAAAAATGAGGAAATAGGGAAAACCTCATTGGAACCCCCGCCCCCGCAAATTACAATGCATAAAAAAAATAAAAATGAGAAGGAACAAAAAGTAGTTGTTATGCAACTATGTCCTTCACTCCAAGAAGACCTCGCAACTATGCAAGTTTGTGCTCGTTGAAGATGCAAATGTTTTCACGGATCTGATGAAGTAGATGCACTATTATGTCCACACATATCCACTTTCGCTTCTTGTAATGAAGAAGATCCAAATAAAGTTTGGATGAAATTTTGAAAATCGTGCGACCATTTTCGGAAAAATTCTGAAATTTTGTTGATTTTAAAATGATCATAACTTCACTTCCTGAACTTCGTTTTAGATGATTTATTTTTTGAAATTGGATATTTTTACATGAGGAATTCAAATATCCAATCTGTTTATGCAAATGTTTCTCAGAAAATATCATAATTGAATCTGATGTGCACGACTCCCTTTTTGTCTCGTGAGATGCATGCATGGTGTATGCATGTTGCTCCTGAGATGCATGCATGGCGCATAGAAAAGTGTTTGCATGTGACTCCTAATATGCATACAATATATATTCCACATGAAATTCAGAAAACAAATCTAAAATGGAGTAGACATCATCTATAATTAATGGAATACAAATTTGTGCGGATACTTGTGTAAAAGGCTCTTCAAACTGAGATGATTTATCTTTGAGTGGTTTTTCTACATTCTCTATTTAGTCAAAATTTTGCATGCAGTCTTCCTTATTCACAAATAAAACCTCCAATCTGGTCCATAATTCATTTGGAGTATAGTCTTGTGAGAAATCATATACTTGGTGGATAATTAACGAAGAAATAGAAAAGCAGATAAATCCTATGGTCATATCTTGTCTATTGAGAAAGTTGTTTTTCTCATCGATGGAATCAGGCTCTACTTCTGTTGCCATAGTTATTTGGTACAAGCCTCTACATCTGAGCTGAAAAATGTTTTTTGGCTTCCATTCCAAACAGTTATGAGGCATGAGAAGTATTTCCGATGAATAATCCATCTTTTTGTGTTCTTCAATCTTCACTACCTACAAAAAGAGTCTGGTGTGTCTTTTTACTAGCAATCGGTCGGCTCTAATACCATTTAAATGTGTTGAACTTTCACAGAATAGATCTAGCTAGAAAATACCACACACATTTGCAGAGAGAAATTGAGAAAGAAGAAGCAAGAGATAAAGAATGGAAGAATTCTCATTAACCGTAATCCACACTCAAAGAGTGAATAATTTACAATAGATATAGGTTACATAAGTAAGTAATGCGCCATAGTAGTGATCTAGAGAGATCTAAACACTCACTGAAAGACACTGGAGTGATCTGCCACCTAGTCCTAGTTAACTGATCCATATAATCATTAGTTAGCTGAGATACATGTGTGGAAGTGAGAGAGATAAATGCAATTGTTGATGATAAAACTGAGGTTTCCGTGCATGAGTGACTTCCAATAGTCTAACTGAGTGTAACTGAATCTGAACTGAAGAGGAACGACCTATTTTGTAGGGGAATATTCTCTAGAGAGGATATTCTCATCTAAGAAAGAATTCTCAACATTGGATGGTAAAACTTAGGAAAATAATTATAGATGAGTGTGTAATATCTCCAACACTCCCTTGAACACTACTAGGGTGTATATGATGAATGGGTCTCGACAATCAAGGCCATGTTAGGTACCCATTGTACAATGAATATAAGAATGAGACACTCAAAAAATGAGGAAAGAGAAAAAATCTCACGGGAAACCCCCCCCCCCCCCCTCAATTTACAATGCATAAAAAAAATGAAAAATGAGAAGGAACAAAAAGCAGTTGCTAAGCAACCGTGTCCTTCACTCCAAGAAGACCTCGCAACTGTGCAAGTTTGTGCTTGTTGAAGATGTAGATGTTTGCATGGATTTGATGAAGTAGATGCACTATCGAGATGTCCACACATATCCACTTTCTCTTCTTATAATGAAGAATATCCAAATAAATTTTGGATGAAATTTTGAAAACCGTGCAGCCGTTTTCGAAAAAACGCTGAAATTTTGTTGATTTTAAAATGATCATAACTTCACTTCCCGAAATTTGTTTCGGGCGATTTTTTTTTTGAAATTGGATATTTTTCCGCGAGGAATTCAAATATCGAATTTGATTCTACAAATGTTTCTCAACAAAGATCAAAACTGAATCTAATGTGTGTGGCTCCCTTTTTGTCTCGTGAGATGCATGCATGGTGCATGCATGTTGCTCCTGAGATACATGCATGGCGCATGGAAAGGTTTCTGCACGTGACTCCTAAGATGCATGCAATATATATTCCACATAAAATTAAGAAAACAAATATGAAATGGAGTAGACATCATCTACAATTAATGGAATACAAATTTGTGCAGATATTTGTGTAGAAGGCTCTTCAAACTGAGATGATTTATCTTCCAGTGGCTTTTCTGCATTCTTTATTTTGTCAAAAAATTTCATGCAATCTTCCGTATTCCCAAATAAAACCTCCAATCTAGTCCATAATTCATTTGGAGTTGAGTCTTGTGAGAAATCATATACTTGGTGGAGAATTTTTGGAAAAACAGACAAGCAGATAAATCGTATGGCCATATATTGTCTATTGAGAAAGTTGTTTTTCTCATCGACAAAATCAGGCTCTACTTCCATTGCCATAGTTATTTGGTACAAGCCTCTGCATCTAAGCTGAAGGAAATTTTTTGGCTTCCATTCCAAATATTTATGAGGCGTGAGAAGTATTGTCGATGAATAATCCATCTTTATGTGTTCTTCAATCTTCTCTACCTGCAAAAAGAGTTTGGTGTGTCTTTTTACTAGCAATCTGTCGGCTCTAATACCATATAAATGTGTTGAACCTGCACAGAATAGATCTAGCTAGAAAATACCACACACATTTGCAGAGAGAAATTGAGAAAGAAGAAGCAAGAGAGAAAGAGTGGAATAATTCTCATTAACTATATTCCACACTCTAAGACTGAATAATTTACAGTAGATATAGGTTACATGAGTAACTAATGTGCCATAGTAGTGATCTAGAGAGATCTATACACTCACTAACAGACACTGGAGTGAATTGCCACCTAGTCCTAGTTAACTGATCCATGTAATCATCAATTAGTTGAGACACATGTGTGGAAGTGAGAGAGACACATGCAACTGTTGTTGATAAAACTGAGGTTGTCATGCATGAGTGACTTCCACTAGTCTAACTGAGTGTAACTGACTCTGAACTGAAGAGGAACTCCCTATTTTGTAGAGGAATATTCTCTAAAGAGAATATTCTCATCTAAGGAAGAGTTCTCAACATTTGATGGTAAAATTTAGGAAAATAATTATAGGTGAGTGTGTGATATGTCCAACACCCCCCCTGAACATTACTAGGGTGTACATGATGAATGGGTCCTGGCAACCAAGGCCATGTTAGGTACCCATTGTAAAATGCATATAAGAATGACACACTGAAAAAATGAGGAAAGAGGGAAAACCTCATGGGAAAAACCCCTCCTCAAATTATAATGCATAAAAAAAATAAAAGTGATAAGGAACAAAAAGCAGTTGCTAAGCAATCGTGTCCTTCACTCCAAGAATACCTCGCAACTATGCAAGTTTGTGCTTGTTGAATATGTATATGTTTGCATGGATATGATGAAGTAGATGCAGTATTGAGATGTCCACACATATCCATTTTATCTTCTTGTAATGAAAAAGGTCGAAATAAATTTTGGATGAAATTTTGAAAACTGTGCAGCCGTTTTCGGAAAAACGCTGAAATTTTGTTGATTTTAAAATGATCATAACTTCACTTACCGAACTCCGTTTTGGAGGATTGTTTTTTTTAAATTGGATATTTTTCTGCAAGGAATTCAAATATCCATTTTTTTCTGCAAATGTTTCTCAGGAAATATCAGAATTGAGTCTGATATGTGCAACTCCCTTTTTGTCTCGTGAGATGCATGCATGGTGCATGCATGTTTCTCTTGAGATGCATGCATGGCGCATGGAAAATTGTCTAGATGTGACTCCTAAGATGCATGCAATATATATTCCACATGAAATTCAAAAAACAAATCTGAAATGGAGTAGACATCATCTGCAATTAATGGAATACAAATTTGTGCAGATATTTGTGGAGAAGGCTCTTCAAGCTAAAATGATTTATCTTCCAGTGGCTTTTCTACATTCTCTACTTCGTCAACATTTTGCATGCAGTCTTTCTTATTCCCAAATAAAACCTCCAATCTGGTCCATAATTCATTTGGAGTTGAGTCTTGTGAGAAATCATATACTTGGTGGAGAATTTTTGGAGAAATAGACAAGCAGATAAATCATATGGTCATATCTTGTCTATTGATAAAGTTGTTTTTATCATCGGTGGAATCAGGCTCTACTTCCGTTTCCATATTTATTTGGTACAAGCCTCTGCATCTGAGCTGAAGAATTTTTTTTGGCTTCCATTCCAAACAGTTATGAGGTGTGAGAAGTATTATCGATGAATAATCCATGTTTTTGTGTTCTTCAATCTTCAGTACCTGCAAAAAGAGTTTGGTGTGTCTTTTTAATAGCAATCTGTCTGCCCTAATACCATGTAAATGTGTTGAACATGCACATAATAGATATAGCTAGAAAATACCACACACATTTGCAGAGAGAAATTGAGAAAGAAGAAGCAACAGAGAAAGAATGGAAGAATTCTCATTAACCATATTCCACACTCAAAGAGTGAATAATTTACAGTAGATATAGGTTACATGAGTAACTAATACGCCATAGTAGTGATCTAGAGAGATCTAGACACTCACTGATAGACATTGGAGTGAACCTCCACCTAGTCCTAGTTAATTGATCCATGTAATCATTAGTTAGTTGAGACACATGTGTGGAAGTGAGAGAGACACATGCAATTGTTGGTGATAAAACCGAGGTTTTCATGCATGAGTGACTTCCACTAGTCTAACTGAGTGTAATTGACTCTGAACTGAAGAGGAACGCCCTATTTTGTAGGGGAATATTCTCTAGAGAGAATATTCTCATCTAAGGAAGAGTTCTAAACATTGGATGGTAAAACTTAGGAAAATAATTATAGGTGAGTGTGTAATATCTCCAACAAATCTCACCCAACTTTTCAAGTAGTTGAAGAACTTGTGGAGGAGTTTGGGACATTAGGTTTCAAAGGCTTATGCAAATTATTTAGGGGAGTAACTTATGAGTATGCAACATGGTGAATTAGTAGGTGTTGTTGTCAAATATGGAGATTGTATAATTGAATATTACAAGTGGACATGACATACATGGGACTTTCAAACACTAAGTTTTGTGCTTAGGAAAGACTAAAAACTTAAGTTGTAAATTTGATAGATTGAAGATAAGAATTAAAATATAAACATAATTATATATATATATATAGTTTTGTAAGATGCAATTAGATTTTGTAAAATGTTTTTATGAAATATCTCTATATAATCTTCTTAAACATATGTGTGTGGGTGCAAGAAGTCCTTTCCCTTTTTTATTGCAACATGAACATGTACATGTTTTTATTTTTATGAACCGTTGTGCACTTTAGGAATGAGCACATGCTCTTGTTTAAATATCTTTTACCTTCATCGAAGCTCCAAATAGGCCATTGTCATGTGGAAAGTAAATATCTACATCATTTATGTTCAAAACATGTTGGAGTTTTTAAAGTGCACATGGATTAAAATGTGCATGTGTTAAAAACATGTGCACATTCCTCTTAAAACAATGTGACCACATTTCTTTCATTATTTTTTAACCCACAAAGATTTTCTCTCTTATTCTTCTTTCCAACAGAAGAACACTTGTAACATCCCAATTTTGATCCCCTCATAGAAATGTACATTTGCATATATGATGAATGGTTGAGGGCCAGACAATGTAATATGTAATGTTGTACATTGAAAGTAATAATAAAAGAAATACATCATTGGTTGCAGACCAAAAGAACAAGAACATGGGGGGAGGGGCTATGATTCCACAAGAGAGGGAGAGAAAGGGGCTTAGGGGGGTTAGAAGGGGTCGAAGCCAAAACATATTATTATATTCCTAAGTCAAATTTCCTTACATGATTTTATTCTAAGTCTTGATTTATGATATCAACTTTGAGATTAGTTGTTAAAGTAATTACATGGGCTTCCGTGAGAGCCACATGGTGAGTTGGGAACATGCATATTTATTCATTGTTTTTGGGATTTGTCCACCATTTTGCATCATTCTTGGTCATTTTTTAAAATGGTTTAGGGGAGAGAATCAGGTCCAATTATTGAGCTATTATGTCACGATTGAAATGAGTTATGGGAAGGGAACCCATGTGGGAATTATGCCTATATGCCTAAGAAATTAATGGCATTGAGATGAATTAACCATGGCCGAGTCTCCATATAATTCCCAACAAAGAGATTACATGGCTAGTCTATGCTAGAGCCCGGGAAAGAGGTGAGATAGCCCGAGGGATTGTATTGCAGAGAAGGTGATCCACTTATTTGAGTTGTGCAGGTTGAAGAGGAAAGCGAGTTGGTGAGGTGTAATGGTTGTGTGACTGAATATACCATAACAAATTGGGAATGGAGTTGTGTGTGTGAAGATTAAAACCAGCCATAGGTGTCTATCCTTGTGAACTCATAGGCCCAGATTAGGGGTGGCATGTTGCAGAGGGATTAAGTGCAACAATGTCTATAGTTGGGTGGGACGTCAGAAGTATGTAGCGAGTGGGTGTAGTATTTTCTAAAGATAAGGGTTATGGTTATGTTGTTTACATTGTGTTCATATTATGTAAATAATGGATTTAATTGCTATTATATTGCATGGGTATTATGCATGTGTATTTATAAATGATTTAAATATAATTGTATTAGTTTCTTGTTGTGTCAATATGCATTAAACATTTAATAACAAGACATAACGGTATTAGAGCAAGATTTAAATATGGTGAATGCAATTTTGAAGTACCTTGTGATCCCAGCAAACACAGGGGTATTTGGGTATGTTGCAGAGTGGTATTAGAGACAAGTTATAATGTTGGGGTTGTATAGGCCAGAGACCAAAGTTTGCAAATAAAGAAATTACATGTTTCCTACTAAATGTTTGACAAAATTCCTTACGGAGAAAAATTGGGAAAAATGTCCAAATCCAGTAATTACGGGATTAAGGGATAAAATATCTAAATTGGTTTTCAGTTCAAGAATACAGAGGCGTGAATTCGCTAAATTTGTTGTTGTAGATTTCATCCTATTAAAAATTGGGGAAAATTCAAAAAATGGGCAAAAGAAAATCCCTAATTTTGGACAAAATTCAATAGGGAAATTGGTTTAGAAATATCAAATTGATGGGTATATGCATCAATTTGACAGATACAATGTTGAATTGTCCAAGAAGGATGAGTCTGGTAAATCCATGGTGGCCCAATGAAGAAATTAAAAAAAAAAAAATGAAACAATATGTATATTTTCGAAAGTCTAGAATTTTTGGATTTTTTGGTGAAAATGGTGACATGGACCACACTAGTGACTTGTGTTGGATTACTGAGAGGGGGGGGGGGGAGTGAATCAGTAACAGAGAAATTTAGTCTCTTTTAACCATATAATCCAAGTGCTATATCAATGAAGCATTATTATCCAATAACTGCAGAGTAAATAAGCAATGAACAAATGAACAATCATACACATACACAATACACCAGTGTTTTACGTGGAAACCCAAATCAGGAGAAAACCAC